>JBBHKE010000275.1:45143-70504 GCA_037447655.1 Zygnema cylindricum | reverse complement strand
TTTTTTTTGTGTTTATGTTTTTTTGTTTTTTTGATATTTAGTTTTTTTTTTTTTTTTTTTTTTGAAGCTGTATCAGGCGCATTTAGTGCACCTATCTTTTTGTCAAAGACGGTACCGTCTTTTTTGAATCAAGGTATTACATAAAATCTATTGCCAAATGTAATGCTGTTTATTGTCGTTCTTTTGTATGGTGTTTACCTACGATCTTGTGATTTTGTAATTGGAAATGTCGACCAATTTTCTGACGTCCAGTCTTCGTACCATACTCGTGGTTCAGCATTCTGATGAGCAAATTTGTTTTCACGAGAATGATAAGTCTATTGTGTACTAATTAGTTAGCAGGAATTTGTAGTTTTTGTTTTCAACTTTTAAAATAAAATGAAGCCTTTAGAAGATGGCATATGTCATGGATTTTAAAGTTTTTCTTTCAAAGCAATTGTTTGATTTGAACTGTTATCCAATTTATTGTTGAGCATCTGCACTTGTATTGCATTCTTAGGAATTTTACAATATAGAGAATTATTCAATTTGTGCTTGGTGGCACAGGTGGATGGCTTTAACATTTGAGTGGTTAATGTAATTGCCAGTCATCTGCTCTTGACATGATTGCGGATTCTCCAGACTGCATCGTTTTATCTTTGATTGTAGCTCCAAAGTCCCTCCTCTCCTTCCACCTCCGAAATAGTCATTAAAACCTTGCTCCCTTAGTGAAACCTTGCCAGAGCTCTTCCTCCCCCCCTCCCCTCTATTGACATTCTAAAGCAGCTCTGTGCAGCCATTGTGTATCGGCAAAGTCCCACCCGCTTCCCCCACCGTGAAGCTCAGAGCTTCTGGCAATATACTCCTACCTTTTTTTTGGGAATAAGTAGTAATATCTAGCCCATTGGCAATGTTCCCCTACCCGGCTTAGCTGTACGCAGCAGTGAAAAGTTGTCTCTTGCCAGGAATCCTCCGTACCCTCAGTGGTAGGCAAGAAATCCTCCTTACGCTGTAGACTCTTGTACACCCTAGCAACATACCTTCTCCTCCCTTCGGT
Source organism: Zygnema cylindricum (assembly GCA_037447655.1). Taxonomy (NCBI): domain Eukaryota; kingdom Viridiplantae; phylum Streptophyta; class Zygnematophyceae; order Zygnematales; family Zygnemataceae; genus Zygnema; species Zygnema cylindricum. The sequence continues at coordinate 69,468 of JBBHKE010000275.1, read as the reverse complement.
ATCATCGGTGGTCATCCCTCAGCATAGTCACACATCCCCGCCTTTAACCGTTGGACAATGAAGTCATTGTGTTTCTCCTGTTGTTTACACCGACTGCTGAAGGAAGAGCCTAGGTGGCTCTCTTGGGTTTGACGGAGTTCTCCAACCTCAGCGGCGGGTTCAGTCCTCATTGATGCAGAATCCTTGGTGATTAGATGTAGGGAAGGGAAGAGGAGGGATGTTGTTTTACCATACCATGATAATGTTTCTGTCTTAGATTCTTTTTCACCGCCCGGAAGTTCGAACTTCCATCAACTACTACTTTTTTCAGTTCTCAAGGTCTCTATGGCTTGCTTGACAAAAGATCGCAATATATCCAGAGCAATTGTAACAGACATGCAAGGGTAAAAAAGCCGAGTAAGCATGAGAAACATTCGAGAAGACTGGAGAATTGTGACAAACGTAGCAAAGCTTAAAGTTGCTCATTCAGGTCAACAACAAATACTGTCGTACCAGGATAGATAGCAACAACCGTCTCTTCAAAGCTCCGGCGTAGTGTGACATATCGTAGCGGGAACATCTGTCAAGTGCAATACCGGCTGACAGCCAATCGACGCTTAACAACAGCAAAAACTGGAATGGGCAACAAAATGCCATTCGCGTTTCGGTCTGCTCCTCGGAAAAAACAGACTAGTACAGGAAGTACGTTGAAAGTACGATATAGTACTATAGTGTACTACAAATCGCTGCCAAAGCGCCAACTAAATTTGTACCTGACCGTAAAATAGGATTGGGGAGCGTCTCTTATGACGTACGGCTGATGGAAGAAAGCCGGCAAATGTGTCTGTTTGCGGCTTTCCGCCGTAAAAAACGAATTCCTATTCATCTTTCCTAAGCATTGTGCTCCTGCGTTTAGAGGTTTTGACGTTCAAAGATCTAAAGGACGTTTGAACACGTTTCAACGTTTTTTATTTTTTGGGCTTCGTATTTGAAAATACTATTTCGTTTGTTCCGTACCGTTATTCTATTATTGCTCAAGATACAGTACGGAAAGTCTCAATAAAGTCAGAGAAAAGAAAAGGAAAGAAAAAGACAACTAGATAAAAAGTGAAAAATATGTATTAATATACATATATTTAAAAATATACCTTTTTTTTCTTTTTCTTGTTTTTTCTTCCAAAGCCGTTCTGCTTGAGGTAAAATTACTGTATTTATTCCTTGAAAAACGTAGGTCAAAATCATAGTCCAAAAGTAGGTGAAAGTACACCCATACAATATGCCTATTGTACGCAAAAAATACAATATACGGATAGTTGTTCAAAGCGTATTCTACGCACGATTCGAACGAGCGTACAATACGTAGAAACTGGAGAGGTCGATTTGAAAAAATCGTAAAAAACGTTATTGATTTTTTCCGTACAAATACGTACATGTTAAAAAAATTGAATTGAACATATACCGCAGTTTATACGCTTTTCGTCAAATGAGCGGTAAAAAACAACATCTATTTAAATAGTTATGAAATCTCATTTTCGGAATACCTATATCAACTGGTAAACGATCCATCCCTACAATAGACTCAAAGTGCAAACTTATTCCCGGGTTCTTTTCCTGCGACTGGCTTAATTTTGTCAGAATAAAATTGTATACCTACTACCGTGGCGTCGGTAATTGCGTCTTCCTTGAATTTTCGCATTCAACTGTTGTATTTATTTGCGGCTTCTTTTAGAAATTTTAAAGAAGACGACCGTACACATTTTGAACTTACAGCGCTCAAATAGTGTGACGCCGCAAACTCTCTTTTTGGAAATGTCCGTAGACGTGACGATAAATTTCCGTACATTTCTTTGTACATTCTGATCAGTTTACTGAACAGAAAGTACCGATACGTGTATCGAATATTTTCGTCAATTTCCGTACAGTTTACGTAAATATTTGTACATTTACCGTAATTTGTCTATAGGTTGCCGTAAATTTCCAGTTTCAGTTTACAGTAGACGTTTTTTTGCGATTTTTTGAAAAGTCACGTACAATACGTAGAAACTGGAAAAAAGGAAAAAATCGCGCGTATTGAACAACTAGGAATATACCCTTAAGACCCATATTGTATTGGGCGCAAAATGAAATAAAATAGTAACAGGGTTGAGTTGCACATGGATCGATAGAGAATTAAACGTCATGTCTAAGGGGGTGTCCCCATGTAATCGGTACTTTGATAAAGTATATTGGACTGTAGTGAAGATTCTCCGTACTACTTTGAAGAGCGTCCCACTGTGCGAAAATGAAATCGGAACTTTGACACGTGACGGTTGTAGACGTAGGTACAACTTGTGACGATTGAAGGCGACTACGAAACTTCCGACGATTGGTGACGCCAACAAAAACAGCGACAGTGGTAGACGTCTAGATTTTTGTGAAATTGTAGATGTTTAGGGTTTGGTGACATAGTGACGTCACGCTCTCTTGTGACAACGTCGACGTCACGGATTCAAGAACTTTCCGCCATGGTTTTCCTAATTCGTTTTTTTTACTTTTCTCACTCGACCTGCCATTAAAAAAAACCTAAAAATTGTAAAAATAAATATTTTTAAAACATCTTTCATTTTATACCAATGTTGTCGTGTCTCATTTCGAAAAGTGTGAGATATAATCGATGGTGTGAGAGGGAGAGAGGAGAGGCGATGATGGCGAAATTTTTTGCAAAGGACCCATGATTGAAAGTGGAGGTCCGAGACCCCTGGAATTTTTTTTCCGTACATAGCGCGTGACGGGGACGGAGAAAAATAGCGAGGACTCTCCTTCGTCCTAAAATTTTCCCACTCGTTTGGCGCGCGCGTTGGTCGTTTTTCATTCGCTGTCTGGGCGGTACTTTAACTAAAATCTAGTGTTGTGTATCGGTAAGGATTTTCCGATAACCGATATGGGCCATTTTTTGGGGACCCGATAATCGATATATTGGTACAATATATCGCTATCGGTCTTATCGCCGATAAGTAGCCGATAATATCGGCTACTTATCGGCGATAATGCCGATAACGATAACTATCGGCGATAACTGTACGAACCGTACAGATAAATGTACGGCATGTACACTCATATGTACGTCTTATTCCCCCGACAGTAGCCGGCATAATATATGTACGGCTTGAGTACGGCTCCAGTTAAAGCGATGTACCTTCCACATCCGACGCCGTGGCTTTGTCCCTTTCTTTTTTGAGATCCACTACAAACCTGCCACGTGTAAATCCGTCGACTTTTTTGGCCAAAGCCGCCAAAAAAGCCATTCTGAGATGTCGGCGCTCACGCTGACCGTCCGCTCTTATTTTATCATTGAATGTCGTCCGTTCGATTCTAGCCGCGCGCATAATGTTATTCTGCATCCGTTGTACTTTGAGTCCGCCGTCTTTTTACCGTTTCATGATAATCAGTTTATCGGTACAATTCTGTACATTCCCGTCAAATTTATGTACAGTTAACCGCCCAAAAAGTACTACAAAGTGCAACGTATTTTTTCGTCAAATTCCGTACATTTCCCGTAAAAAGCCGTACATTTCACGTAAATTTCCGTTCAGTTTACCGGACAGAAAGCATTCCGGACAGAAAGTACAGAAAGTACAAATATATCGGGACCGCTGACCGTTCGATAACGATAACTATCGGTATCGGTGTTATCGCGATAAGTTTTTTACCGATACACAACACTACTAAAATCACCTCCTCGAGGTGATTTTAAATGAAGTTTTTTTTTGGGCTGGATTCTCTTGCCCGGGGGTCGAAAAGGGGTAAACGCCAAAATGCGTTCACATGACGACAAACACGCCGTACATTCAAAGTATGAATTCACGTTCACTGTACTTTGGTAAAAACGATTTTCTCGTACGGCTAAAGTTTTTGTCAAAGTTCCCTAAATTTTAGGGCAAAAAGACAGAGAAAAGTATGTACTTTAAAACATGGGGACACCCCCTTAATTTGAAAAAAAAAACGGACAAAAAAATCTTTTTCTGTGAGTTTTGAGAAACTTTTTATTTAAACCGTCAGATTCAAACGATCGGACGGTCGTTGATCAAAGTAGCGACTTAAGACGATCACATGAAAGCCCATAAGTCCATAACATAACTTACGATGAAGGCGCCGACAAAAGACCTACAATAGAAACGCCTACTTTTGAACTATGGTCAAAATAGGTTGACGAGGAAGCTGAACGTTGAAACGTCGTTTTGTCGTTCAAAGTTTCAGTGCTTGGCGTTTAAACTCAACGCTGTTCCAAGGGTGTTCATTTCTAAAAAATCCATTTGTGGAATGTTGTTCCACGAAAATATCATGGATCAAATCGTGGCCGTCCAAACCGCCTTCGTTTGTTAGGATTAGTGTTGTGTATCGGTAAGGATTTGCCGATAACCGATATGGGCCTTTTTTCGGGTATCCGATAATCGATATATTGGTACGATATATCGACATCGGTCTTATCGCCGATAAGTAGCCGATAATATCGGGTACTTATCGGCGATAATGCCGATAACGATAATTATTGGCGATATCTGTACGGACCGTACAGATAAATGTACGGTATGTACACTCAACTGTACGTCATATTCTCCGGACGTGTACAAGCATAGAAAGTACTGTAGCCGCCATGAAATCTGTACGATTTTGATACGGATGCAGTAAAAACGATGTACCTTTCACATCCGACGCCATGGCTTTGTCCCTTAATTCCTTGAAATCCACTAGGGACCTGCCACGTGTCAATCTGTCGGCTTTTTTGGCAAAAGCTGCCAAAAGAGCCATTCCGGGATGCCGGCGCTCACGCTGGCCCGTCCGTTCGTGTTTTCTCATTCCAAGTCGTCCGTTCGATTCCAGCGGCGCGCAGAAAATTATTTTGCGTCCGTTGTACTTTTGTGTCCGCCGTCCTTTTCCAGTTCCATGTTCACCAGTTTTAGTAAATTTCCGTACGTCGCCGTAAAATTTTTGTTCAGTTAACCGGCCAACGTTTATGCGCAGCGTTTACCGTAATAAATTGCAGTTAAACTGTAACAGAACAGATTTTTATACGTGGCATGCCACGCTATATAAAATCAATAAAATAATACAGTATGTTATAATTCATAAAGTACTATTGTACGCATACTATATATTTTTCTAAGTTATCGCCGATATGGAATTTGTTGGTCCCAGACCGATATATCGGAAGCTCTGACCGTTCGATAACCGATAACTATCGGTATCGGTGTTATCGCGATAAATTTTTTACCGATACACAACATAACTTAGGATACAGAAGATTATTAAAGTGCGTCCCTGCCACGTCACGTAAATTTTGTCCTCTGTTCTAATTTTGTTGTCCTATGATGGAGAAGCCAAAGTGGCGATTTGGCAAAGTCTACCGCCTTTTTATATTTGGAATGCCATATTCATCATGTTGCCATGGACATGGACATAGACATAGGCAAAAGCTGCAAATGACAAACACAGGTTATGTCAAGTGAAGCTTGCTCCTCTATCTCTGATTCATCAATGGCAATAATCCTTCATCAACCATTTTCCTACTATTTCTATGGTATCCGCTCCGTTAAATATTCCTCCTGAGGTGCAAGTACACTCGTTGACGATCTGCATTTGTCTCTTGTAGTATAATAGGAAAAGGAAGCAGTGGATTCCGGAAGAGAATAGCAACTTAGGTATGGCAGGCGATTCTAATCAGCCTTGCCATTCTCAAGCCGCTAGTGCCTTTGCTCGAGCTTCCATGGTATGTCCATCATTGCAATTCAAATGCTCTCACTCTCGTCTCATGTACCTCCCTGGATTTATTCAGTGTATGTCTGTATGTTGCATTCTCTCCCTCTTCTTCTCCTTCTCCCTCTTGCTCTCGCCTTTTTTCTGCTCATGTATGACATTTTCTTTTTCACATCTCATGATGCTCTGAACAATTTTAACAACTAATAAGTATATTTCCTTCACATGAAACTTTCCGAAGTTTCAAGAGCCTTTTTTGCACGCCTATCACTATCTATGTTTTTCGAATGCACCTATCCTCTCTTTTACTGTCCGAACATAAAAATTACATTCAGATGAGCTTGATGAATCGTCTTTTCATTGATATCTATATTGTCTGGGCCTGGTTATGTCACTGGTTCATCAGTCAACACGCAGCTACTATTCAGTTTCCCCCCTGGTTTTTTACTGATTGCAGATTAGCGTCACATTAACAGTAATTTAATCAGGCAGTTGAATTTGCCCTGATTTTACTCTACCTTATATTGTGCCATGTGGCTCATCATGGGCCACTTAACAAAATAGTGTAATGAAATCAAAACATTGGTTCGAAAAAACACAAATTTGAATCAGAGTTATTAGCTCTAATAGTGGTTGGCAGTGTAGTTCTCAATGAAATCAGTTTTTCATAAGTTTTGGTGTCAGGAAAATGCTCTGGGTTTTGAGTGTCCTGCCTCGCTCTTGAAGTGCCAAAAGCTCCAAAAATATTCGGATTTACAGGGGGATCCCATTGAATATATATATATATATATATATATATATATATATATATATATATATATATATATATTTTTTTTTTTTTTGAACTGTCGCTTGAAAGTAGTGAACCGAATTATACAGGTTTTGTTACAGCATTGATACTCTGCCCGGATGGCTACACATTGCAGTAAACATTTTAGTAGACGTGCTACTCTAGAGGACTTACTGCAACTTTAAAAGTGAATCGTGAGTTGTTGTTAAAAGTTCATGTTATTTCCACTCTTTTACCCCATTTTTTTTGGTGTGTTTTGGAAAATTGTTTGAGATCTGTTGTAAGTGGCGAAAAAAAACATCAACGCTAATAACGATACAAGGTGTGGTGCTTTGGAAAGCACTAGCTTTATATCTGTTTGTCACCTGGAAAACAACCCTCTAGAGAAAACAAACATTGAGGTTTCAACTGGAGGTAGTTGTTTGGTGTCACTAATATCCTGGAAATGTAATTCGGTGCTTTTACGAACTTGGAATTACGGCCAAATTGATATCCCCTTGTACAACATCCGTACTACTCAGTTGGCCGGCTATTCCCCCACTGCAGTAAAAATATTGTATTGTAATTCCCCTATCTGTGTGCATGATGCTACATAAATAGGGGGCCATCATAAAAGCACAGAGCATATATATGGTTGGCTGGGTGTAATATTCAAATATTTGCATTCAAACCCCTTGTACAGTAGTCTTGTCTCATTGTATGCTCAGTTTGAGTGAACTGTCTACGTGAGCACAAACTTCTTGTCAGTGAATTGTATTCAAGCTGTTGGTTGTATATGCAGGCAGGCACAATATGGGGCCTTATATATGTGAGCTCCTACGAGGGCAAGGAGTCAGGTGTGTTCTTGCATTTGAAATCCCTGAATTTTACCAAAGAAAGAGAGGGTATCAGGCATGGTATCGTGTGTGTGTACCTTACAAAGTGTGGTTAACTGCCGAGATGGAACCAGTCTTGTTTGAAATCCAGTTTACATAGCATAGTGCTGCCATTAGTTGCCTTGTTAAGCGGCAATCGTAACCATAAACTATTTCATGAATCATTATTAGAGTTAATAGCACTAAGTCGGTCTCTGTTATGTTTGCCCCATGATCACAAAATAGTTCAATAAAACTTTTTTTTTTTTTCCGTAACGCTCATCCTTTTTGCGCCTCACAATCCTCCACGTCATTTGGATCGGAGATAGAATTATTAACACTAAAACAGTTTTCATACTGATTATTTCTTAATGCAATAAGTGGAATTGTTTTGGTCTCTCGCATGAAAGTGCACCTTCATGATTGGCATTGAGGATGTCATCAAAGATTTAGAAGTTCTTTATGGAGTTTTTTACTCGTTTTTTAGTGCATGCCAACGAGAACCGTCAATATTATGTTGTGTATTTCAGCATTTTTGTTTGATACATGCATGACAAACTTGAAAGATGTAGTTCAAGCACTGAAGCATTGTTTGTGAATTTGTTTTTATTTCTTTATCTCTCTTGTAACAAACGTCATTTTTTGTCGCACTTCACTGTTTTTCCTGCATGCCACTTTCATCGTAAATGTTCACCCCTTATCATATCACTTAACAATGCTTTAAGTTATGAATGCAAGAACCCCTTGGTAATGAAGACAATGCTATTCTATGATGCATTGCACGTCATTGCTTTCAGGAGCTTCTTTTCACCAGCTCCTCTCTGTTATCGTGGATGTACTACATCTTTTGTGAAAGAAAGCGACTTCCTCTAGGCCAATTTGGATTGTGGTTTCAAACCCAATCAAGACAAATATGCATGTCTGTCTAAGCCATTGTTATGATGTGCTTGTTATGATCTGACAAGATATGTCTGTACACTGCCCAATGTGTTATGGAATTATTGGCATAAATGCGGAATTAGAATGTTCAATACTAATTTGATTTAAGGAGGTGTGTTGACTTGCAGTCCACTCCCTTAAATAACGTTATTAACACCACGGTGACTGAATCAATGTTATTAACACTAATCAAGATGGACAGTTATAGTGACAGATGTCAGTACCGGCGAGGCTGTATGAGGCTTTTGTCTTCTTGTGAAAGTTGCTAAATGTGTCTGTACTGATGAGGCTTGTTGTCGGGGCTTGTTGTTTTCTTGTGAAAGTGACAATGTGTCTGTACCTAAGGGAGTTTTGTCTTCTTGTGAAAGTGGCAAAATGTGTCTGTACTGATGGGGATTTTTTTTGTCTTCTTGTGGAAGTAGCTCGGAAATTGGCAGGGTCAAGCCTGGCAAGCAGAACTGCTCATGTGGTGAGCGTTTAGTCTACAGTCATTGCAACTTGACCCATTCTGAGAACCTATGGGGGGCCATAACAGGTCAGCCGTCTTAATGGGCAGGTATGGTGATGTCGTTTTTGAGCGTTTACCTTGTTATATTTTGGATTAAAGGGGGGGCGGTAATCGAATTAGTGTTATAAGCTCTAATAGCAGGAGAAGGTGTACTGCCTACCAATTCAGTAGTCAGTCCACGCCCATTTTCCTGGAGTCATCCATGAGCTCCTTTCCAGAGATCCTAGTTGATGCGACAATGCACCTTTCATCGCTATTAGAGTTGGTGAATTATAAGTGTTAGCACTTTATTAGAATCAGCTACATCAATTATGTTTTACCACGTGGCTGATGATGAGCCACTTAACAAAATAGTGTTTTAACGTTAATTTTATGGTTTTTGGTAATAAACTCACTTGAATAAGAGTGGGACTGAATCTGGAAAAAAGACAAGGAAATTCAAAGCCATTGCGGTATTCGCAACTATACTACTAGGCTGATGAGGTCATAAGTCTGGAGGTGGTTGGCATTGTGTTGTTGCTATTTGTGGTCCATTCATAATACGTTAATAGCACGGTATTTACTCGTTAATAACTCGTTAATAACACATTGATAACAAGTTACTTGGAACATGCAGGCAAGCCATACAGTGAAAAATGGCCTCGGTTGGGGTAAGTGTGTTTGAACTCTTCCTATGAGTTGCAAATGGAAGTCTAATAAGCTTCATTATAATTTGGACGTGGCTGTTGTTTAAGCGTAGGATCTTTTGAGATTTTTTCCTTAGCCAGTTTTGGCTCCAAGGACAGTTAATAATGATGATAATATTGATGATAATGATGATAGTAATGATAATTATGATGATGCATTGTTATGAGCGTGTGCTTTGTTGAAGGATGAGGTCAATGCAAATTCAATTTCGAATATGAGTTAAGTTCCCTCCTAGGTCTGAGAAGCTTTCACGGATGAGTTTAGACTTGCATGTAGGATGTTTATGCAAAGCTGGTTTGGACTAAGATTCTATTTGTTGTTTTCCGATTTTAAATGCACTGTTCACTGTAGGATACACTTTGGGGAAAATGTCTATTGTTATGGAGGCTGGAAGCTGTCCGTGAATATAAGTCTCCTGGAGACGTAGTTTATGGGAGTACTTTGGGTGCAGGTGGAGTTGCTGGAGCTTACGTTGGAATGCGATGTGGATTGGAAAACATACGAGGTCAAAAAGATTTGGTACGAATGTATAACTTACTATTGACACATTCGATAGCTTCTATTGCTTGAATTTGGTCGCTTCTGGGTAGCCATGATGCATTGTAAAAAATGATCGTCTAATGGTTGCTATGGCTCTTGGAACATCCATGTTGTTTTTTACTACGACTCTAGGTGGTTTGAAGCATGTATGCATTCCTCTAACATCGGTGGGTTTGTTTCGGAAGTCTTTTTACCATGTGTTTTCAAACTTGTGTTTCGAACTCGTGTTTCGATTACGTGTCTTGAACATGTATTTTGAATGTGTTTTTAACGTTTGTTCCCAACACGAGTTTCGAACATGATGTGTTTTGAACATGTGTTTCAAATGTGTTTCTAACATGATATTTTTCGAACACGTGTTTCGAATAGTTGTTTTGCACATGTGTTTTGAATGTGTTTTTTAACATTTGTTGCCAACATGTGTTTCGAGGATGATGTGTTTCGAGCATGTGAAACGAAGATGTATTTAGAATACTTGTTTCTAACATGTGGTTTTGGATTTGCAGGTGAATCCATGTATCGCTGGTTTTCTGGCAGGCTGCTTGATAGATATGCCATCTCGTCAGCCCAAAAAGATATTTGCTAGGGGACTGGGATTGTCTATAGGAGCAGTTCTCGCAGAATTGTATTTAGTTCTGTCATCTCAGTGAATTTAGGTCACAGAATTTTGGAGCAAATACTCCATTAGATTTTCGGTAAGATTAGATTGTTCTAGCTCAACAATTTCCTTTGTGGATGTTAAAGCTTTACCATTAAGCATTACTTTGAATCTATGTACTTGACAAATAAGTTAAAACAAAGGGACAATTGAATGTCCATCTGTCAAATTGTTTTTTGATTCCTTGTTGAGTTTCTATATGTTTGAAAAGCTGGGACTTGGTATAGGGTGAGTGTCTTCAAGCATTCAAGCACTTTGTGGTTGTTGGTGTTCATTTTTTTGATTTTTTTCTGTTTTGGCGTGATCAAGAATCAGTTATTTCTGGGTCGCCATTTCCTGCCCAAAAAAAAAAAAAAGCAGACATGAAACTTTCGCTGCTTCTGGAAAATTAAGTCGGTGTTTGGATGCTCACCTACTTTTGACAACGAACTATGTTTCCTACATAACTGTTTTTATAAGGTATTATCCTAAGGCATCTGAGGCGAAAAAGAACTCAGTCTAAACATCGTTAGGATATTTGCGGTGCATGAAAGTGAGCTTGGAGAAGGCAGTGGATGATGAGAATATCTGAAACGGATATTAAGACAATTAGCTCCGCTTATAAGATGAACTTGATGGTTCCCTATTACTATCACACAAAAGAAAATGTATGTATATTCCTTTCCCCCTACAAAGGAACGTCTGCCGACCTTGTATTCTTGTATTCTAGAAACCTATTCAGTCACTGCTCTGGCTGTATCGGGAGCAGAAATTTCAGAAAAAACAGAGGCAAAAGGCAAAAGAGGCTTTTAAAACAAGGTAGCTCATATATTCATACAAGCAAAACTGAATTACTACACTTTTTGCGTAAGCTGTATCTCAGCCAGTGACTCAGAAGAGTAAAAAGTACCGTTTTCTGATTATAAATTGGCTTGTGAGCCCTTAAGGGATGACTTTCTATAACTAGTTAGTATGTGGACAGGAGATAATGGACAGGGATATTTGGGAATATTCCAGAAGGTTAGCGAGGACAATGTAAACAAATACCACCGCATCAATTACTTCACATAAGCTTGTATCTATATGTGACCAGTGCAAAATTTCCCTTCTATACATAAATATTTCACTCTTCAATTAACAACGACACTTAGCAGCCAGCTCCAATGTGACAGTGGCATGGTACTAAAATGTCAAACAACAGTACTAAGTTAGTTTTTGGCAAACAGTTTTTTTGGAAAGTTTACACATTGCCATTGAGAAATAACCAATAGTCGCATATTGTAGTTGGCCATGCAAGGTTAACTACTTAGCTACAATAGTCGAGTAACATTAAAGCATCCGTACATTGGCAATGCTGTACAGTAGACTATTTGTTAATCATTAAAATTATTATTTGGAATGCATAGAACGACTGTTCGCCAGCTTACACTATTAAGTAAACGTGCATCGCTTAATATTCGAAATATAAAGCCAATGACAGTAAAAACGATTATGACACAATGAAAAGGCAGGCCAAGCCGAACAATATAAAGGAGGACAGATGATTGTATATACAGTACTTTGCAGGGAAGAATGATGGTTTTAGTACCACAGAGCAAAAGTGAACCAAAAAAATTAGAAGAAGTCAAGAAGTAAATACAAAGCGATAAAAGATTCTGGCGCTAAATGTTCCTTAGATCTCGGCTGAGACCGGCGCCGGACTTTTGAAACAGGTCGATCGTCTAAAATAGAAATGTGAGAATAACAAAGTCCTCTTATATGTTCTATGTCCTGTTATATGAGAATGTGGCTTCAATAGCAGATTTTTTTTTCATCTGGACGACGGAAAATTTTGCCTCCCCTGCTGCCACGTGGAAGTCGTGTTCGGTTTTGAAAGCCACGCGGGCAATTTATTGTGTCTCGACATGTGACGTGGTAAGCAGAAATCACTTTAGCTTCTCAATACACCACGTGTCGCTCGAACACAATGCCTGCTTTGTCACAGGTAAACAAATTGCATACGTAAAATTTCACCAATCAAGAAATGAGTTTCAAAATATAATTACAGATGATCCTACAATATGATTGGCAGAGACATCAGGCATTGACTGGGACCATTCCAGGTTACATGTACCAAAAATCCGTACTCTGCTAGGTTTCCTGTATGATACTGTTTCTGATTTCTAAATGAGAGTATAATACACAGCCGCAGAAAAATATCAAAATCATCAGACGCTTAAACTTTCTCTTGCAAGTTCATCTGCTATCTTACAAAGTTTCTGCAAATCTCTCTGCATTACCTTCTATTTCTTTAGTGAAAAAACTTTTCTACCATGGCCACTATCAGCGTTGCCTCCCTTTCCCTTGCAGCTGCACCAGCAAGCTTGAGGGCAAACACAGTCGCAGCTCCCAAAGGAGTTTCAAGCACCTCTTCTACCAGCAAACGCAGCTTTGTAGTGAGGGCTGTTTCGAAGAAGGTACCTTATTCCAAAGGTTATTTTTTATAATCTAAGAAACATCGGCTGAATGTCGGTGCCATGTGTAGTTTAATCACTAAGAAACTCATGCTTCAAAGGTTGCATTGAAGAAAAGCGATTTCAGATTACTTGGCAATTTACACGGGAATTATGCCAGTTGATTTTTTTACATTAATTATACATAGTTTGTCTTTTAGAGTTGTTCAATGTTCTTTATTGTGATCTGGGTTCAAATATACATGTTGCCTCCATGCATTTTGCTGCATCAAGCGCATACGTTTATTTCAGCCGTTGTCTGAATTAGAACGTCACAATTTTGTTTTTCTCAAGACACTTCTAAGAGGTAGTAGTAAGCATATTCCACATGTTATTGATTGCATTATGTCATAAGAAATTTGAAGATTAGTCATTTTTGTAAACTTAAGCAGTCAGATTGGTGTCGATTGTTTCTGTTTATCTATGCATGATTCACAGACCCAATTGCTGTTGCTACTTACTAACAGAGCTTTTTGTGTCTGGTTGTTTTCAGGATGACAACCTGAAGGAAGGCGCCCAGCAACTTAGGGAGACTTTCTCGATGGGACCTGAGACAACCAAAGACAATGTGTCCAAGACAGCAAGCCAGGCTAAGGAAGGAGCTTCTGATGCCGCAGACCAGGTGAAAGACGCTGCTGGAGATGCCTCCCAAAACCTTCAGGATGCAGTTAGCAATGTGAGCCGTCAGGCACAGGAGGCTGTAGACAATGTGACCGAAAGTGCCAAGAAGCTTGGAGAGCAAGTAAAAGATGCCGTCAACAAGAACTAAGCGGTGGAATTTTGTATATCATTTGTAAATTAGGCAACAAATATGGAGCCTGCCGGTGTTCTAGATAATCACTTTTTCAAGTTTCGAGCCTTGTCAGTGTTTTAAACTACCTGTTTTGCAAAGAAGCGGCCTTTTGTACATTTATGTAGAGGAGCGTTTTCTAGTACAAACGGTTTACTGGAATTCGTTGTAATCTGTTTCACTTTCTAATGAGAAATTTCAATGTGGGATAAGAAATTATGTTGCTAAGATTTTGAAACGTATTGTGTGAAGAATGTGACTACATGTTAAAAATGACTGCAATTCTCTTGCTGGTGGTTAAAAATCAACCGAATGTTGAGATTCCAGGCTCCTGTTTTTCGCTTATTTGTTTATTAACAGTGTCTGAATAAGAATGGATAGGCATTTTCCGTATTTTTCATGGTGGCCCAAATTAACTTAGAAAACATGAGCATTTCATTAAACGTATGTGTTTTTTTAGATGTCAAGCCTCCACAACGCAATACCTGAACTGCTTAACTCATTTTTATGTAAGGTTTGAAATTCCCCCTCTGTTCATTTCGGTTCTTTTTATATTGCGAAATCAAAGAGAAATTTCAATTTTGTAAGTGTGAAATTTGATAGTTTTAGCAGCATAAGAAAAATAAAGATAATAAAGAATAAGATAATAATTTTAAGTTATCCATTTCTGACATGAATATCTGCACGAACATGAAAAATATTGTTAAAAAAAATTGCTGCAATGGTGATGTGCTTATGCACATAGGCGATTTGCAGATACGAGGCATTTTCAACTTTGTCAACTTTTTCGTGGTAAGATGAAATGCAAAAGGTCCTGCCTCTGAGGCATTACCCTAGTGATCTCTTTAGGACCTGTTGAAGTAGTAGCTAGAAACCTGCACATTGTATTCGAAGGCAATTGTCGGAGGTTAGTGGTATACTCTGACAGTCTAAACGGAATGTAATTGAGTTAAAACATGGTCCAGCACAACCACTGCTTTAGATATTGTTGCGTATTGCATTAAGCAGTCTTATTGCTGCCTAATAGAGAAAAGCAGGCGGAAACTACAAGGGAGAGAAGTCAACTGACAAACAAAATCGTAGTGTATATAGTGTGGTTCATAGTTATAATGGGCGATTGAAGGAAACCATCGGGGTTACACGAGCTGGAGTGCACACTCATAGCGATTATCAACAGCAGCTGGCTACTGGATGAGACACACCAGGGAAATGAAATCGGTCATTTTATGCCATATAAATAGCAATGGATGTAAGATGGGTTTGCTCATGTCATAATTATGTAAATTTCGTAAGGAAGTTATAATTTTGAATCGGATAAAGATATTAGAGATATTAAAAACTGACATTAACGAGCCTACCGATATGAAATCATAAGAAGATGAGGCAAATTTTGACATAAACGGTAAAACAATTCACAATTGATATTTATCAAACTCTACATTTGATTCGCTATCTCATCTACAATCTTCTTGGCCTTCTCCAGTTCTGACACTCGACGGCTGAGATAGGATCGAACCAAATTACTAAAAATCCAAAATAAGTACAGTGCACATACTTTTAATGTTCTAGTCACACGAACTCTGGTGGATCTAATGTGAAGCCACATCAAGTATCGTCAACTTTTTTCTTTCACCATTTAGTGTGAGTAGACTTTGAAATTAAGCTAATTGAATTGCATTTCACATTGATTAACATTTTTTGTTTTTTGACATGCTTAGAATCTCATCTTGTCCCACTTTCCCGTTTGTACCCATATCATTACTGCGTTTTGCAAAAAGTCGTTTTTTTTTCAAAGGGGAAAGGGCCACTATTACTTCTCAATAATTAAACAACACAACTCGGAGAATTGGGTTTTTGCGGCAAAAGCTACACCTTAGAAATCATTGTTAAAGACACTAATTCAAGTGCAGGAGTTTTTTACCCCAAAATTATAAATTGCAATGCAGGAATGTTAAGGTAGATTGATCTACAATGTGTACTGTGCACATTTTCGAGCTCAAATTGTGAATTTTTTAGTTCGAGGGCCGGAGATCTGTCTTTTAAGCTCAATTTAATTCAAAAAATCGTAATGCGTAATTTTCCAATAGATAAAACTGGGCCAATCAAATTGAATCCTCAATTTTTTATCATATTTTGTAGTGTTGTGTATCGGTAAAAAACTTATCACGATAACACCGATACCAATAGTTATCGGTTATCAAACGGTCAGAGGTTCCGATATATCGGTCTAAGACCAACAAATTCCATATCGGCGATAACTTAAAAAAATATAGCATGCATACAATAGTACTTTATAACATACTATATTATATTATTGACTTAGTATAATAAAGTACCTTCCATTGCATCCGTACATTTTTGTACACTTATATACAGTGTCCGTATATGTCCGTACTTTCTAGGGTTATATAAATGATTTTTAGGGTTTTAGAGTACATTTCCTTAAATTCCGTATATACAGTATAACTGCCGCACACTTTTCATACATGTACGTACAGTGGCCGTATTTTCCGTACTTGTTAGGGATATTAATTTTAGGGTTTGGAGGATACATTGCCGTACATTTCGTATATTTCAGTACAACTGCGCTACATTTTTCGTATATTTACGTTCAATGTTTGTACATATCCGTACTACTTAGGGTTATTATAAGAGGGGATTTTAGGGTTTATAGAGTACATTGCCGTACGTTCCTATATATTTCAGTACGGTTGACAAAGATTTGCGGTATTATTAGGTTTGTAGGGTACACTTTCCGTATAATTTCGTACATTTATGTTACTTGCTCGTAATTTTAAATATTTTTTAAGGATTTTATAGTATTTCGCTTTTCATACATTTTCGTACATGTCCGTACATAAAAATCTATACGAATTTTACAAAAAGTATGAAATCGACGAAAAATTACGTAATTTTCACAAAAAATTCCAGATCCGTACGAATTGGACATCTATGGGCGTAACTAACAGTCAAACGGACATTGAGGAAGGGTATGGGAGCGTGGAACCCAAGTAAAACCCCCTTAAATAATAAATAATAAAGGAAAAATCGTGATTTTTTATCGAAATCGGGGGGACGGGGGTTCGCGGCGCGTCCGGGGAATATAGCGTACGGTCGAGCGTACTGGTCCTACACTTATCTGTACGACCCGTACATATATCGCCGATAGTTATCGATATCGGTGTTATCGCCGATAAATACCGACAAATATCGGTTATTTATCGGCAATAACATCGATAGCGATATATCGATTATCGGGTACCCGAAAAAAATCTCCATATCGGTTATCGGCAAATCCTTACCGATACACAACACTAATATTTTGTAACCATTGTAGCAATTTTTCATACTCAAATATTTTATAACTTAAGAATAAGATAATCCTAAATTCCTAATGTACAGATAGCTAATTAAGGTAACATTCCATTAGACGAAAAGTGGGGTTCGTTACTGGACGTCGTACGTATTCGTACAGTGCCGTACATAGCCGTACCTTAAAAAAATTGTTTCCAAACGAAACATCGTTACTAGAAAGCTGTTAGGAAGCTCCAATGATGTAGGCGTAATTCTTGACCGTTGGATGTTTCACTTTTTTGAGATCCGCGAAGCAATCGCGCACATCATCTAGTGGCCCCTAACTCTCCTCGCGAGGAGAGTTGGGGCCCACTGGATGATTGCCATTCATTACCATTGGTACACGTGAAAAAGCAAAATAATATCTACCTTAAACAAGCGATCACAGGCGTGCACGTCGCACAGGCAATGTGCCACCTGCCACGCTGAATGCAGGTCAGGTTGAAAATATCCTCGCACGCTCCGTCTGACTCCACCGACATTCAAAGTTTGCCGCGACCTTCAAAGTTTGCCTCGTCCTTTTGCAAATTCCGTTTCGAAATTTAGATTTCCATTTTCAAAATGAAAATCTGGTTGAAAACTTTATGTACGAATCATTAACTACCTCCGATCGTACAGATATTCCGTTTGTAGATTTTTTTAAGATTTTTAGAATCTGGACTCTAACCTATGTGGCGCCAATCATAATTGAGAAAGGTTTGTTACTGGCCCGACATAATGGAGCGGACTTCTAGTAAACGTTGTTAGTAGACTTGTCCGTACATTTACCGGGACCGCCAAATGGAATGTTACCCTAATTCTCATAAAAACGCAACCATATCATGTCGGTACAATATGACAAACGTCAAACCGTTTTGCGCACAAAAAGAATAAACGCTCCCGTCCACCGTGTTAACGTTCCTAGAATCGGGGGATAGAACGAACGATCCCAGTAAAGGGATTGATGAGCTAGCCATAATTTTGAATCTGGGACCTTTCATTTTAGTTGCGAACGCACTACCACTGTGCCACCAGCTCAAATGTTACGGTGGTGGGTCTACACTATTTTATATACATTTTAATGTGGATTTTTACCACAATTCGGGATATCGATCGCACGTTTCACGTATGTCAACACACCGTACATTATGGTACTGCACCTCAAAACTCTTGGGTGAAAGTTGAAACAGTGAGACGTGCGCGTCCATTCCGTACAGTAATCTCGAATCCAACACCAACTTCTGCAGACTATCGGCTGCAAAAAATATAGATCGCATGTCGGTCCTTCTAAAGTCGCACATACTTACTGATATCGGCCTCGCTTTCCAAGTTTCCATTAATCCATTCACCAGAGGTCGTAAATGGTCAACTGAAACCGTGACCGACCGCCCGCGCCGGATCCGGAACGGATTCGGTTGCCAAATTTGGGGATCGGGCGGTTATGGTCGGTTGACTCACCAGGAAAAAAAAACGGTCGGTTACGGTCAGTCAAACAAAAAACAAAAAAAAATGAAAATTTTGTATTTTTTTTTCCAACATTATTGTTCTTTCTACTTTTGGTATCGTGGAAGTACGTGGCATCATGTTTAGCGTCGGAAATCTGACACGGTACTAACACTATTCATTTCGCGAATCTTACAAAAAGATAAGGGCCGCAAATCGTAAGTAACTGTAAAGTGTTAATTATGCACTTTATGCGGTGTTTCCAAAAATATGTCAAATTATTATATCAATATTATGCGACAAATCGTAATTATTCGCTTACTCATACATCGTACATTATTGCAAAGTGCTAATTATGCGTTTTATACCGCGTTTTCACAAATATATCATATTATTATGTCAATGTTACGCGACATGTAGTCATTATTAGTTAGTAAATCATTATTAGTTAATAAATCAGCGAAAATCAAATTATTACGTCAATTTCCCAAGACAAATCCTAATTATTAGCTTACTCACATGTTTCAAACAATAAATCGATAAATGGGAATGCTATTTAAGTTAGAAAAACTTGACCACAATTCAAACAAAACCTAGTCATACACCAAAATGGACAAAAACATTCTCGCTTCTCTTAAAACTACAATCCAAAACGAACTTTAAAAATCAAAAAATGGCGAAACTGCTCAGTATTACCTAGTGAAAGAAAGCACGGCCACTTCAAGTTGTTGGAAAAAAATTGAACACGTCTATGAAACTAAAACATCAAACAAATACATAGTAAAGGGGGGAGGTTTAGTGGCTTGTAATACATGTTTCGTAGTTTATCAATACAAGTCAACAAACAGTACTTCAACAATTAACACTCACACATGTTTAGCTTTGGGCGACGTGGATAGTTATAGAGGAATTTTTCGTAATTTTCTTTAAAAAACAGAGGCGAAAACGAGTGACCGAAAAAAAATTGCGAAAATGGTGGCGTTGATGTGTTGCGAGGACCTCGACCATTTTTGATAGTCGACGGTTCAAGTATGATTTATTTTGAATTCCATTTAGGATGGCGTTACTGTTTATGTCATTATAACTTGTTTTGTTAATAAATTTATATTATTGAGCTTCATCACTATTTTCTTATCTATAATTTATATTCGTACGCTTATTTTTATTTTTTTATTATTATATAGTTTGTCATGATGTTATTTTGATATAAACGTTATTTATTGATCATGGTTAATAATTGTATGCTATTTTCTTATTCTTTTTTTTTGTTCCCAGGTTTTCAAGCATTTTGTCAAGCATTATTTGATGTTGGTGTTTCGTCCAACAAAAGTGTTGACATCGACCAACTACTCGCGTCCGCCCATGGCGTAAAAAACTACATTATATCTTCTGCCAAAGATATTCGTAGTTTGATCATCCCAAAACTTAAAGAAAATATTGATAACAATATTTTCGTCGCATTTACGACCGATCTCTAGACCGAGACAATAAAAAGAACCTCATTCATGTCAGTAACGGCTCATTTTATTGACAAAGAATTTAAACTTCATGCTCGGACGCTTCAAGTCGATCATTTTCCGGAGGAATAACATATTGCGAAAAATGTTTTAACGGCTTTCAAAACTTGTTTGACCAATTTTGAATTGTCCAATTTTGATGTTTTGGCAAATCGTTGCGTTGTTGTGACCGACAGTGGCTCTAGTGTGCGATTGAAGGTCTACCGAGTATGTTTACTTGGATACCTTGCGCGGAGCATAAAATTGCTACAATTGTGACAACGGTTTTGAACAAGAGTGGAACTTCCAAAAAATACATATACGATGTGGAAGTTCCTGAATTCTTTGATCTAATAGATGCGTGTAAATCATTGGTCACGTTTTTCAAACATAGTAATTTACAAAATCTTTTGAAAAACACATTAAAACAAGAAAACGCAACGTGGTGGAATTCTTTGCTCCGAATGCTTAAGAGTATTTACGATGCATTCAATGAGATAGGACAATTCGCTCAAGCAAAAAATAAATTGATACTTTTTGCTTGTATCGATAAAACTCACCTTACCAAACTTTTTCGATTTTTTGAAAGGTTTCAAGAAGCGACCCTAAAGTTGGAAAAGTTCAAAGAACCAACTTTACATTTGGTTTTGTTTGAACTAACGTCTATGCATAACCATTATAAGACAAGAAAAACATCTTACAATGACGGTGAAAAAGAATGCCCGGCCGATTCCCCAAACTTGCAAAAATTGAAAGAACTTTTTATAAAATTTGCGTTACAGAAGTGGGGCCTTTTTGAGTATCATATTATCGCGGCTCTCTTAGATCCCCAACAAAAACACAAGCTTGAAATAATCGCGGTATCGAAAATCGAAATTGAAAGCGCTAGGGTCAAACTTTGAGAACTTGCTAACGACCTAGGTGATGACGTTGATTTCGGTAGTCCTCAAGGTATCACAAAAAAACGAAAAATATCGCAGAATATGGACGGTTTTCACAATTTATTTGGTGAGAGCGATGACGAAAATGAGGTTTTTATTACCACTGACAAAAAAACGCTCGTTAGTGACGAATTTAAACGTTATTTTGATGTAAAATTAACCAACGACGAAAGATTGAACTTTAACATACTTCAATGGTGGAAAAATAAATCATATGTACGTGCGAAAGATGGAGGATTTCCTATTCTAGCCGGTGTTGCTAGATCTATTCTAGCTATTCCGCCTTCTAGTTCCATGTCGGAATGCAATTTTTCGGATGCCGGGAACACGATAACAAAGAAGAGGAGCGCACTAGCGGCTTCAATTGTTAGTGATATTTTATGTGTTAGATCTAACCAATATCTTTTAAATGCATAGTTTTTTGTTTTGTTTTGTTTTCTAATTATTGTTATTTTTTTAGTATTAGTTATACATATATTTTGTTTTTTTTTTTTTTTTTTTATTTTCACAATTTTTCTAGTGTTTTTTTTTTTTCCTTAAACCGGAATGTTTATTTTTTACCAAATTACCAAAGCGAAGTATTTATACCACATTTAGATTTATATATTTTTTGTAATTTTTAGGTTTGAGGTTGAGAATTTGTATAATAGAGTCGAAAATAGGACAAGGTTATGATTTTATTTTTCATATATTTGATACTACAAAATATGTTTTGATTTTTTTGCTCATCACAATGTGTTTCTTGCCAATTGATTTTCTATGTGAAAAACTAAGACTTTTGTTGTTAACATTAATAATTAAAACTTTACCTTTTTTGCATAATTCATAACATAGCATTGTAGTTGAAAGAAAAACTGTCCGAAAAATTGTAGCGAAAAATTTAGATTTGCGAGAGAATAAACATTAACATCACAAAATAAAGTTAACAATATTATTTAAAGATGTGGACTATAACCTGCCACGTCTCTTTGCATTAAATAGTATTATTAATCATACTACAATGCGAATCGTAATTAGCGTTATTAACGCTAATTCTGTCACCACGAATTTTGACCCAAAAACCTTATAAAGAGTAAAGAACTCTAAATTTTTCTTTACATTATTTAAGGTAGTTTTTTAATCAACGCTAACAACTTTATTATAGTGTTGTTTTAAATAGTGTGGCTTACGATCAGTGTCTGATCGTGCAAAATTGTACTGTATTAACGACAAAAGTACAAAAAATGATTTAATACAAACCGCGTAATGCAAACGTCATAATGATGTGAAATCGTACGTTTGTCAGATTTTGTATGTGTACCTAAAAATCAAATAATTATGACGTGAAGTTGTACGTTTTCACAAACCGCGTAGTGGAAACGTCATAATGACATGAAATTGTACGTTTGTCTGATTTTGCATGTGTACCTAAGAAATTGGATAATTATGACGTGAAATTGTACGTTTGTCATATTCTATAAAGCGGATAATTATTACTGACATAAACCTAAATTAGAGTTATTAATAAACTAGAGTACAACTTTGTTTTGAAAAAACGAAAAAAATCTACATTGGAATGGATAACATTAATTATTTATGGGAGTTGATCATGACAGTGACTGTTTTGGTTGCGCACAGTCACTTACGCCATTTTGTCAAAAAATGTACGTTTGAAGCACACATTGGTACAAATAAAGCACCGTTGAGTACAAACTTGGTGGTCAATCGCTTGGACAATTTGACTTTCAAAATATTGTGTCAACCGCTTAAAATTTTGCCGCGCTTGCGAACGTCGACTGTCATAATAAAATTAAAAATTCACACGGCCGGCGAACGTTTACGAGAACAAAGCTGGAGCAACCACATGTATATAAATAAAAGTGTTGCAGACAGTCACTTTTTGTCAAAACAACGACAATTGTATACGTCTACATATTTGTATTTTAGTGACATGGCAGATGTTTAGGGTTTTGTAACATCGTGACGTCACGCTCACTTGTGACAACGTCGACATCACAGATTCAAGACTTTCGGCCATGGATACCGAATTTCAATTTCTCTAGTTTTTTTGCTCTACTTGCTATAAAAATATACATGAAGGGTAGTCAAAAGAGTTATTTTTCAAATATCTTTAATATCATACCAGTTTTGTCGTGCCTCATTCTAAAAAGTGTGAGATAAAAGTGATAGTGTGAGAGGGAGAGGGGAGAGGCGACAACGACGCAAAATTTTACCGAGGACCAATGAATGAAAGTGGAGGTCCGCGACCCCTTCAGTTTTTTTCTGTACATCTTCGTATTTTCCGTACATGCACGTGACGGACAGGGAGAAAAATAGCGAGTCGTCCTAAAATTTTCCCGCTCGTGTGTCGCGTGCGTGGGTCGTTTTGCATTCGTTGTTTTGGGCGGTACTTTCCCTGAAATCACCTCGCGAGGTGATTTTTGATGATTTTTTTTGACGGGCTGGAATCTCTTGCACGAGGGTGGAAAAAAGGAAAACGCCAAAATTTGTTAAGATGACGACAAATATGAAGTACATTCAAAGTATAGACTTGACGTTTGCTGAACTTTTCAATAATAGATTTTTTTGTACGTCTAAAGTTTTTCTTGTACGAAACTGCGTTTTGTGCGAAAACGACAGAAGCGTTACATTGAACTTAGACGCAAAGTGAAACGAAACCTCTTTAAACTTAAGTACCATAAGTCTTGTACGGAATTATGAAAACGCACGAAACGAAATAAACTTTGTACTCTATCATAAAAGGAACCGACGTAAAAATATCCTTTTGAAATTAAATGAAAAAATGTGCGTCGTCATGCGCGACAAAATCGAGTCACACTATTTATGAATCAACATTCTTACATTGACAGCGGAATGTTAGGATATTGAGCGAATCCCGGTTGCGGCTAAGCGGGTTATAGGATTGTAAGGCGACAGTTACATTCTTACAACTAAGTATTTATCACACTGAGCTAAAACAGCGCGTACTGCTGCGTGTAAAAAAGTAAATTAAAGTTTTCCTATAAAAATGCAGCCAAGGAAAATACTATCTCATGTTTCAAATAAAGCAAAGCACGCAAAAGTATTAAGGCATGTTCTGAATACCATGAATTCAAATTTCTCCAAAGCAAAGTGAAACGCAGATTCAAGTTACATTGCGAAGACAGCAAAAGCGTGTTTTGCG
>JBBHKE010000275.1:0-32341 GCA_037447655.1 Zygnema cylindricum | reverse complement strand
GACCATTTGTACAGGAGCTCTCTCGGAGAAAGGCTGCTACCTAGTAAATTTTCTAAGTCCTATCTCTCTCTAAAAATCTATGTACTAACGTACAGCACTAATCAAATTTATGTGTTGTAGAGAAAAGTACATGTGCCGGTGTACTTTTTGTATGACCATCGTACGACATGGCCAAAATGTCGACACATGTCATATTCGGATTTGTTCCCGTAATCTCCGGAGTTGCCGCAATCCAACGTTGTTGCGCCACGTGTCACGTGACATGGCGATGACGTTAAAATGCCTAAAGTATATATTCCGTGATTGCAGCGCCTATCGTGGCCGTCCTATCAAAACTGGATACAACTATAGCCGTTGAAAATATACGCGCGGCATGTGTTTCGTGTTCGAAACAAATGCGAGGTATCCGTTTCATATAATACATTAAAATCGTAGAAAAACTGTATCTATGCATTACGTATCTATATCCTGTTAAATGAACTAGTCTAGGTGTAACAAAATAAATATTTATCAAACCTAGTATATCCTACCGCTAATCCTAGTCTTATAGGTTAAGGCTACCAGCTAAGTTGGACGGCAGGTAACCGGATCAAATATCGGGTCCGTCAAACATTTTAGGTAACTCTATCAAGATTTTCCTCCCTGTCCTCTTTGGACAACCTAGGCAGCCATGGATCTAACTCCTCTTCAAGTCTTCAGTGACTGCGACAAGTGTGGGGACTTGAGTGAAGAGTTAGAGGCAAGCTGTCAATGTCTCCTCTTTTGGCTTTTATTTTACAATCTCTATACCTAGAAAATACTTAAATTTCAACACTCCTCTTATTTTCTAGTCTACTTTACTTTCAACTCCCTTCAAAAACAACAAATACATTTATATATATATTCCTTTCCTTTTTCCTTCATGAAGCTTCAAGCGAATACCTTGATATTTAAGAAAGTGTATTAGATGACCAAAAATGATTTCATCTCGTCAATCATACATTTTATTTTGCATGCCACTTTTCATAAATCCGAGCAAAGATTTTATCCACCTCCTCCCCTTATCATCCAACCGAAATCCACTTTCCCTTTTGCATTTCCAACAGTCAGCCCCATCCCCAATTTGCAACAAATACTCAGATGCTAACCCTTCTAAAGGCACACCTTTATACAGGGCATCACTCCCATTAGTGATGTCAAAACCATTAACCCCCAAATATATCCTTAAAGAAGAGTCCCCACTAAGTTCCTCGTAAAATCTACATCTTTGTACTCATATTTTTATCCATGATTCTCACCCCATTTTTTGAACTTTCATTACTCTCTCCCATGGAATTCTTTCCACTATCACTTTCTAATTTTATTCTCAATAAATATTTCTCATCCCCTAAACCTTTCATTAAATATTCCTCTTCTCCCCTATCTTTTAAAACCCCCTCTATAATTAATCCTCCCCTTTCCTCGGAATCCAATGAAGTCTCCCTTTCTGACCAGTTTTTCTGTTTCCAAAATATCTATGAAACTATCCTCAATATTTTAAACTCCCTCAAGTATCTCCTCTCTCTTTACTTCCCTTATACCTCCAAAAGCACATTGTTGCTTATGTGGAATTTTTGTGTGTTTTTCTCTCTTCCCCATACTACCGATGCGGAGAAGCTCCAACATATCTTCATCCACATTCCAACTTCTATGTTCTTCCAAACAAGGGCATTCCTCTATATAATGACCCGGTTCCCTACAAAAGAAGCAAACCTCCTTTTTCAAAGCTCTCGTTTCTTTTCCTCTCCCTCTCTTTCTATCAAAGTTCCGATAAGGCTTACCTTTTTCTTTCTTCTTCTCATCACGCTTCCGCTCGTCACCGCCGTTCCTCTCATCACGCTTCCGCCAATCACCACCATATGTAAATGCATTCACTCTGTCACTTCCCCTACGAAGCTCCAAAAGGCTTTCCCTCACAAGATTTAACCCCATGGTAAGCTCCAAGTCCATGAGGAGCCATCCATTGCCTGCATAAGACAAATGATGTTTTCGTACTCATCTGGGAGTTTCATGAGTAGTGTATTAATCTTCCTCTCATCAGATTCTACATATCCCGCACTAGCAAGCTCTACATATAGCCCAGCAATATAATTGCAAAACTCTATCATGCTACCGCTTTTATAAACAAAGGCATCTATTTCTTGTTTTACTAATTGCAGCCTCTCAATAGTCTCACTCTTATAAATATGATTTAGTGCTTCCCATATCTCTGAAAACTTCATTAAGTTTATAAGAGTGATAGCTATGGACTTAGACACGTTTCTAAGTCTGAGATGTTTTGCTATAGTGTTTTTGTATTCCCATATTTTGGTGTCATTTTCTTCACTTTTAATCCCTACAAGTGGTACTATAGCTGAGAGCCTAACTCCCCTCACCATAAGTGTCCCTTTTACCTTCTCCCCTATTTCCCCATCCATGGCAAGGTTTTTCCCTTCACCTTCCGTTGCATCTGAACTTCCATTGATATTCTGGGCAACCTCAAATGATTCTCTATAGTAAGCTCCTCCAAAGCTAGGTGGCATACATCTCACTTGTTCCGAAACAATTCCCCATAAGTGCTTCTCGAAAAGCATTCCTTCCATTGTAAACTCCCAATAAGTGAATTCTGTTCCATCGAACATATGCACCCTAGATGGTGGGCCCATAACCTGAAACTCTGTGTGCTCCATTGCTCACAAAAATCGCAGATCCAAAAGAAGCTAATCTAGATAGTGCCGACTCCAAGTTGATATAAACCCAAATGACTGACCCCTTGACAATGACAAACCCATTATAGCTTCACCTTTGTGAAATAAGACTTTCTGTGTGCTCAGTTCCAACACAGAATGCAAAGTTAGAATATGAGTTTTGGACACATTCACTTTGACTTTCCTTTAGAAATGCACCCACCTTGGCAGGCAAAAACTCTAATCGCCTACACCTTTGTGTAGCCTAGACTCTCTTTGAGTCTGCAGCAAAAAGAATCACTGAAAATGGTCAAGTAAATTGATAGTTATGAATGGTCAAAGATGACCTTTTGTTCAGGAGCTCTCTCGGAGAAAGGCTGCTAACTACTAAATTTTCTAAGTCCTATCTCTCTCTAAAACTCTATCCACTGACGTACGGCACCAATCCAATAACTGTGTCGTACAAAAAAGTACATGTGTCGGTGTACTCTTTGTACGGCCATCGTACGACATGGCCAAAATGTCGACACATGTCATATCCGGATTTGTTCCCGTAATCTCCAGAGTTGCCGCAATCCAACGTTGTCGCGCCACGTGTCACGTGATGTGGCGATGACGGTAAAACGCCAAAAATACATATTCCGTGATCACAGCTCCTATCGTGGCCGTCGTATCAAAACCGGATACAACTATAGCCGTTGAAAATATACGCGCGGCATGTGTTTCGTGTTCAAAACAAATGCGAGGTACCCATTTCATATAATACATTAAAATCGTACAAAAACTATATCTATACATTACATATCTATATCCTGTTAAATGAACTAGTCTAGGTGTAACAAAATAAATATTTATCAAACCTAGTATATCCTACAGCTAATCGTAGACTTATATGTTAAGGCTACCAGCTAAGTTGGACGGCAGGTAACCAAATCAAATATCGGGTCACTCAAACATTTTAGGTAACTCTATCAAGATTTACCTTCTTGTCCTTTTTTGACAGCCTAGGCAGCCATGGATCTAACTCCTCCTCAAGTCTTCAGTGAATGCGACAAGTGTGGGGACTAAAGTGAAGAGTTAGAGGCAAGCTGTCAATGTCTCCTCTTTTGGCTTTAATTTTACAATCTCTAGACCTAGAAAATACTTAAATTTCAACAAAGGTAATAGCAAAGTCAATGGTGTAAGTAAAAGCAACATTGTAATGTGCTTTGGGCGATATTATCGGCGGCAAGGAAATTTTATAAAATGGAGTACTTTCGAGTGGCATGGAAGTTAAAGCACCGAAAGTCACGATGTCGCGACGGTGGACGATGGTAAAAGACGGCTCGGCGCGTCAATTTAGTAAACAAGTACACACATCGTGGTCGACAAATCTCCCTCGGTTGACGCCACCTAGGCACGAAGATTGTACGGAATTTTTTCCAAAATCCGTACATCGAGGTCTAAAAACTGACGACGTAGCCTGGGTTTAAATAGGACACACCCGACCTCGTGGACGTGGTAAAATCATACCTGGGCTACTACGCCGGATCCCATCAAAACTCCCCAGCCAAGCCGCCCATGGTCTAGAAAAGTACTGGGATGGGTGACCTCCTAGGAAGTCCTAGTGCCGCACCCAAAACTTTTGTCATTTTTATTTTTATTTTTTAGGTTGTTTTTTTTTTTGTGATTCTTCGTTTCGCAAAGAAAAAGTCTTTAGTTTTAGTTAGTTCTAAGGGGTTGAGACGGTCGACTATTTTCCCCTGCATACGAATAGATTCGATACGCACGACAATTAGAGGCGGCGAATACAACTCATTGGTCGCAAAAGCTCACGTTTACCTAAGCAACCTAGTACAAAATGGTGAGGAAAGAGGGCCGTGCTTCGAAGCTGAGTGGCAAGCGAGTAGTAGTGAATCCAAACTAGATTGGAAAGGGCTACTTTGAAGCTAAGCGAAAGTTGAAGCACTTGAAACCTTGAGTTAGGTTGCATGGTAGAATGGAGGAGTAAAAGCTAAGTCGAAGGTATAAGCGAAGTCAAAGGTAAAAGCGAATTAAAAGGTGTAAGTAAATGTTGAAAAGGTAGGTATTTTGTAGTCTTTTTTTTTACCTTACTGCATCCTCATACTTGTCGTAGTCACTGAGGACCTGCAGGCAGCCATGGCAGCCTCTTGCAACTAAAGAGACACGCTGATCACTAGTATAGTTTTTTTCGAAATATAGACGGTCACTTGTGGGACTTGATCTAGTGACCTCTGGATGACCTCCATACAAGTCGTCCGCCTTATCTGGTAGGACTTGAATTAATCGATACACGTATTTTGCGAGATCTTTATTTAAAGATTTACAGTGGATATTCCGTTTAACTTATTACGGGACGACTTATGCATATAAACATACCGGTCAGTACAAAATCGGGACCGCACGAAATTTACCAATCGACATTAAATTTCAACGGACAAAATCAAATGTCCAGATCCGATCGAATGGCACACAGTGGAGCCGAAATGCCAAAATAAGTGTTTAGCGGTTTGCGGACCAAATATCGGCGGATGACACGTGGCAATATATGGTTGGACAGAAGATATCACGGGAGGAGCAACTACGGCTCCAGAACTGACACGCGTTAGCGGAACAGCCATGCCGTACTATGGTCGTACAAGAAGTACAGCGGTACCTGTACAATCTTATACTTTACACTCATATGATTGGTCGAAGTACCGTAGTAATAGGTTTAGAAAGGTAGCTTAGGACTTAGAATATTTTTGGTTTTTCAGCTTCTCTCCCAGAGTGCACTTCTATTTATGTATTTATGTATTTATAACTTTGGTCAGCCATAACTTAATGCTCGGGTGAGCAATTTCAGTGATTCTTTTTGCAACGGACTCAAAAAAGTCCAGGCTATATAGGGGTGTAGTCGGTTAAAGTTTTGGCGTCCGAGGGTGGGACTTATTTATTATCAAAGTCAAAAGTGCATAAACAATCCTACACGCTTCACATAAACTGGACATTCTGTGTACCAATGGAGGTCACAGAATTACACGTTATGGGCCCACCCTCTAAGGTGCCCATTCTTAATGGAACAGGGTTCATTTAGTGGGAAATCATGATGAGGGGTGCATTGTTTGAAAAACGGCTATGGGGCATTGTGAGTGGCCGTGGGCGTCGACTATCCGCAAAATTGGGAGTTCCACCAGGGTTTGGAGGATCTCCGTTCACAAGAAGATCTGCGGGGGCAGAGGAGGTAGAGGATGTTGGAGAAAGCATCGTGTTCGAAACAAGGAAGGAGAAGGGGAAGAAGAAACTCAACCCGATGGCTACTAGATCGGATCCAGTAGCAAATGCTCAGAAAACTGAGGGAAATGATACCGAAATCTTAGATTTCAACAATTTTGTGGCGATTCATTTTATTCTCGCGCGTCTCACTTAAAGAGTGGCTACACCTCATCATCATGTGGATAGGGCAGAAGAGTTTTGGGAAGCTCATGTCAACATTTACAAGAGTGGTACGATTCAGCAATAGAAGTTGGCAGATCACAAGGTACACGCATATGTGTACAAAGGGGGAAAGATGTTAGATTTTTGTAATGACTTGGTTGGGTTATTCATGGAGTTGGAGAGTGCAGGGAAAAGGGAGACCGAGAAAGAGAAGGTCAACATTCTGCTAATGAAACTCCCAGATGATTATGAGAACATTGTTAACAAGGTTCAAGATTTGTCAAATCATCTTTAGATTTGGAACTCCGTTGTGGGGATGATTTTGGTTCGGGAAAGCACAATTGAGATTCGTAGGGGAGGAAAGAGTGTTCAAGCATTGGCTGCTAGTACTAACTGGGAGGATAAGGATTCGAAGAATTCTTATAGAAACTTTGGTGGAGGAGGAAGAGGAAACCATGATGGATCTGCACCAAGGGCTCCGAAGGGGCTTTGCCATTTTTGTAAGAAGCCGAGACACTACATGGCGTAGTGCAATAAGTTGACAAAGTTGAGGTTGAAGAAGGAATCGATTGGAAAACTAGCCGCAAGGAAAAAGAAGGCGTTTGTGGCGACACAAGTTGTGGGAGAGGATGCCGATGATGACGATGGAGAACTTCTCCTTAACAAGGAGTTGGAGGTGAAAGGTGAGCCGGAGATTCCAAAGAGGCAAAAGTGTGCTTTCTGTGGAGTGAAAGAAGCTTCTGAAGAAGGATGGATCATAGATTCAGGAGCCTCTATACATATGTGTAGAGAAAAACCATTGTTAACCAAAATGAGAAATATCCCTACTGTAGAGATAGAGTATAGGGATGGAAGAATAGTGATCACCATTTTAGTGGGATTAGTGGATCTGAAAGTCTTAGTTGATGGAAAGACATCTATAGTCACTTTCTTTGATGTTCTTTTTATTTCGGAGTTGAACAAGAATCTAATCTCTACGTCGGTTTTAGATGATAAGGGCTTTGAGACTAGTACTAAGGAAGGAGTCTTTGTTGCTAGCTATGAGAATGAAGTGTACTTCACAACTGAAAAGGGTAGCCAAGGAATGTTTAGGCTGAATTTGAGTAATGGGAAAGACGGGAGTTTACTATGCTGGAGTAAGTGATTTGATGATGTGGCATAAAAGATTCGGATATGTGCATCTCGATAGATTAAAGGAAATGAAGAAAATGGGTGTAGTTGAGGGCATACATTTTGGAGATAATGAGACTTTGGATGATTGTAATGGGTGTGCTCAAGGAAAAGCCCACAGTTTGCCTTTTCCAAAAGTCGCAATATATAAGGGTGAAAAGATTTTAGATTTGGTTTATACTGACATATGGGGACCGGCCAAAGTGCCATCAGTTGGAGGGAAAAGAGTTATGTTTACTATCACTAATGATTGGTCTAGATACTCTAGAGTGTATTTCTTGAAAAACAAATCTGAGGCTTCGGATTATTTTAAAGAATATAAATCATGGAGTGAAAAGCTTCATGAGACACCTATAAAGAGAGTGAGAAGTGATAATGGGGGGGGATTCACTTCTAATGAGTTTGAGGATTACTTGAAAGAGGAAGGGGTTCAACACCAAAAGACTGTCCCAAAGAACCCAAAACAAAATGGTGTAGCCGAAAGACTAAATCACATATTAAGTGATAGTGCCTGTAGTATGTTGACACATAAAAAGATAAGGAAAAGTTTTTGGGCAAAAGCTATAAATTGTGCTAACTATCTCAAAAATATAGTCCTTACCTGAGCTGTAAAAGGTCAAACACCTTATGAAAGATGGACCGGGAGAAAACCTAACATATCACACTTAAAGGTGTTTAGAAGTCAAGTGTTTAGTTAAAACACAGAAAAATCTGATTGAAAGTTAGATGCTACAAGAAAGTCGGGATACTTACTTGGGTATGATGAGAACGTAAAAGGGTATATAGTTTATGATCCCAGAAGAAAAGTCATAATTCTAGTAAAACACTTGGTAGTTATGGATGAAGGAAAATCCATAGATCCCTTAAAGTACACTAAGCAAGTCAAAATTAGAATTGTATTCGAAAGTGAGTTTGATTCAGTTTCTACAAACCGAACTCCGGTTTAGCCTGACCTTGCAGAGGAAGAGAAAAATCTGACCGAGAGTGACCCTCTCTTGGAGTCACAACTTCCGATTCAAACCGAGGAAGAAAAGGAGGAAAGACCGGAAATTGACGATGAACGACCGGGGATGGACTCTACAGATCAGGGAGAAGGTGAAGTTGTTCGGAGAAACCCGAGATTACCCTCTATCCCAGCATCAGAATTTGAAGGAGGAAAGAGAAGCAACGAGAGACTTCAAGAGAGACAAGTGAACAAAAAGGTAACTAAGCTGTTGCAATTCTGTGTCCCACATTGTAGACCAAAATTGAGAAAACCTCTAGGTAGTTTTTGTTGTTCTTTGGTCTATTTTAGACCAAAGAACAACAGGTTATGGGCCCACGCCCCATCTATCACATGTTAGGTTAAGTCGAGATAGGTTTTTGTCACACGCATTGTAGCGGGTTAATATTGTCCTTGCTGGTTGTATTGCAGTAATGGTGTCTGTGTACCCATGAGATCGGCCTTATCATAGTGTTGGTATGTGCCGAGTTTAATCTTGCATCGCCCCAAGGGTTAACTTAGTGACAGTGCCGAAATGTCTACCCTCAATGAAAATGATTTATTTTGAGAAAGGATTTTTTATATTTGGAAAATACATATTTATTTTTGGTGAAGCATTTCGAAATGTGGAAATTCGATATTTGGTGGAAAAGACAGGAAAGTGGAGTTTTACCATTTGGTGGAGAAATGTGGACTATGAAGTTTTGACATTTGGTGGAGATTTGACATTTAGTGGAGAGATGCGGAAGGTGGAGTTTCGACGTTTGGGGGAGAGAGATCCGAAAGGTGGAGTTGTAGCATTTGGTGAAAGATCCGAATTTGTGGATCTATGATTATGAGATGTTATGAGATTTTATTTTTCGGTTGATTATGGTAGTTAGAGGAAAATGTGGTAATTTTGTTGGAATTTTGTTTATTTTTGGTAGAATTGATTTTCGGAAAATAGTTTATTATTTATGTATTTTTAATGGGAAATTTTCGGATTCAATTATTAAATGAAAAATTATATTTGATATAGTTGAAGTAAGAATTTTTGAGTTGGGTTATATTATTAGTGTAATCCTTTAGTTTTAATTTTAGTTGACTTGAGATAGAATTGTGGGAAGTAGATTCAGATTTAGATATTGGTGAGAAAAAGAAAAATTGTTGTAATTGAAAAATGAATAATATATTATGTATTATGAAATTTGGATGGTATATGGAGGCAGCGGAAGCGTTGGTGGAACAAGTGGGAAAATTTTGTTGGAGGAATTTGGCGGATTAAGATGGAGAAGGCAGTTGAAAGCAAGTGTGACAGCTGGTAACATTGGTGACAGCTGATGACGTGGCGCCATGGATGCACGAGACTAATTTTTCGGGGGAGTGTTGTTTTTGAAAACTTAGTTTCGTGCGTACGGATGGTTTCGTGCGTGCGCGTGTTCGCGTGCGTGCGCATTTACGCGATGTAGTGTGGAGGTTCGAATAGATTTGCGGATTGGGGGAGTAAATGTACGAAGAAAATTAAATGTACGTGAAGGACTAATTGAGTGGCGTGGAATGCGCAATGTAAATGGACGGCGGATCGCGAAGCGATCCGATTTGAAATTTTCAAAGTGTGAAAATGTACGCATGGCGTACGAAACAAAATGCGACAAACGCATTTATTACAAGGGACGCGCTTGCGGTACGAAAATGATTTCGGCTGTACGATATTATTTCGGCAAGTGGACGTGAATTCACTTCGCGACAGTTGTGGGATATTTAACGACACGCGCAGATTTCACTTGGATTTTTGTGACCACGTGGCGCGATATCGAAGGTGCCGAATAAAGAGCTACGGACGGCGGACAAAGGTCGCCGCTAATTTCAAATGAGTGGGGAGCGAAATCACGTCAAATCACAAGAATCATATTTTGGACCTCCCGGATTCTTTGACGAAAATCAAGGAGTTTCGCTGAGTGACTCAGCATGACTCAGCATGACTCAGCATACGATTATATGAGATTGTGTGTACTTCAAAATATTTGAAACAACATTGTCTTGTCTTATGTGTATTAATAAAATAGAATTGATTGTGATATTTATTTTTATGTGGTCAATCAGGGTCTCGACACTTTAATTTATGTGTCGCGTTTGTAGACAAGTGTACGCTTACGATTGCTTGACTTTCAGGTGTACGCTTACAATTAGTTTGATTTAATGACAGTTACGTAATTTACGTTGGTTATTTTGACACTTAGTGATTTGTTAACAGCTCACAAGTGTATATATAGATTTGAGCTTCATTAGAAAAAATCATCAATGCTTAGCATGAAAAGTAGGGACCGAAGATGTAGACTTTTAGGGTTGCCGATTAGGTCATGCATTTGAGTAATATGTTTATTGAT
The DNA here is from genome assembly GCA_037447655.1 of Zygnema cylindricum. NCBI lineage: Eukaryota > Viridiplantae > Streptophyta > Zygnematophyceae > Zygnematales > Zygnemataceae > Zygnema > Zygnema cylindricum. The sequence continues at coordinate 21,722 of JBBHKE010000275.1, read as the reverse complement.
ATACTTTTGTTTATCTAATGTTTATGTGAGATTGCACTCTTTTTGTTATTATTTATTTATGTTATTTTATGTTTGTTTGATATGCATTATTTATGCATTTGTCCTAAGGTTTGTTTATGTTGATTTTTCCATCAAACCTTAGTTGTTGCATGTTAAATGGAGGATGCATTTCAAATGATTGTTCATTGACCTAGCTTCGCTTAGCTTTTTGCATGATAGTTTGGGTGGCTTCTGCGGTCTATTTTAGACCCAAGAACAACATGAAGTCTTATATATTTTATGAATTGTACGAGACCCGACATTGCAGCAGCTGTGGGAGTCTTGAGTAGAAGTCTACAGAATCCTAAAAGGGCAGATAAGGAAGCAGCGAAAAGGGTATTAAGATATCTTGCAGGAACTCGAAATCTCAAGCTCGTACTCGGAGGAGGAGAGGTGAAAATACAGACGTGGAGCGATGCCAGCTATGGGGACATGCCAAGCAGGAAATCTACAACTGGTTTTGTACTTAAGATTGGAGATAGAACTTGTTGCTGGCGTAGCAAATTAAAAAAGGTTACAGCTCAATCCACAATGGAGTCTTAATATAGGGCTCCAGCTTCGGCCCTCAAGGAGCTCCTATGGGTCAAGTCTATTCTACAAGAACTTGGGTACTTGCAAACAGGTCCTCAGTCTATTTGGTGTGACAACCAGACAGCCATTGCCATTGTTTCTAACCCAACCATCATTTTAAAAGTAAACACATGGATGTTAGACTTCACTTTGTCAAGGAAAAAGTACTTGCAAAACTCATTAAGTTGTGTTATTTACCGGATGAGAAGATGGTGGCTGATATGTTAACAAAAGCCCTTGTTGCTCCTAAGTTGCAGTTTTGCAGAGAAGCTGTTGGACTAAGTGAGTAACTGAGTCTAAAGATTTAGGGGAGTGTTGAGATTTGAAATCTTTAGTTAGTAAATAGAGTAGACTTAGAATAGTTTCTAAAAAGTGGTATATAAGACTTACCTTTATTAGTGTTACAGTAGGCAAAGTACAATAGAGTGTATTGTACCTCTGCAGGTTTTACGGAGTGACGACGACACGCGTCACGCAGCAGGCAATTGGAATCGCCAGATCAGACGGACGGAATCTGATCCGGATATCACGGAAAATATATGGTACGGCTATTTTTGGAGTCATACAAATATTTTGGAATTATATGGTATGGAATATTTTTATGATCATTAAATAGAAACGTCTGGATATTTCGGAAGTGAATTATGATCATTGACTTTGAGAGACGTTGACGGACGCGATTCACGTGGGACCGTAAGTGACGAGGCGAGATTTACGTGGGACCACAAAGTGACGAGGCGTGATTAACGTGGGACCACAAGTGACGAAGCACTCAGGTGCTTCGTACTACACGACCACATTCGGGTGGACTTTAGCGGCTACCGCTGACTAAGCATTTGGAACGTTTTTGTGTACGGTTATAACGTTTTGATGTTTGTAAATATCTGAATAACATTAGTTTGTATTTTAGTGTGATAAATAATAGTGTTCCATTAATCTGGTTTTTAGAAAACAATAATTATGGTTTTGAGGTACATTGACGTACAGGTAGGATGCTTTGTCGTTAGTCAAGATAATAACTGTAGTAACGGTTAGCCAAATTAGTGTAGATCAGTAGATAGACACTGTGAGTATAAAACTTAGGACTTAGCCAATTTTTTAGTATATAGTTTTGGGAATATGATTTTCTAAGAGCAGTTTTTGGGAAACTTCCAAACATTATATCTTATGGTTTATTGGGTCATTTGAGTTGCAATTTTGAGAATTGTCAGTTTCCTGTATTTTGTATCATTGTGGCGAATTTGAAGCATATTGATTTTGTTTGAGTCATATTTTGTGTCAGTTCTAAGTTGGCTGTTGAGTAGGTACTTTGATAGTTTATGCTGTTTTTTTTTATGTCTTCTTCCACTACTACTGCTGGTTCTCCGCCTGCAACGGTGGTTGTAGAATAACACTATGTAGCTTGGACTCCCGTGAGTCCTCAGCAAAAAGATTCACTGAAAATGGTCAACTAAATGAGTTGATATTAAATGGCAAAGTTTGCTGATTTAGATGCTCTATGGGAGAGAGGCGGCTACCTACCAAAATATTCTAAGTCCTAAAAACCCATCTCTAAACCCTCTAGTACTGAGGTACGGACCAATCGGAGTACTGTATAGTACATAAAGGTACAAGTGTCGGTGTACCTTTTGTACGGCCATCATAGGACATGCCAAAAAAGTCGACACACGGTATATTCAGATTCATTTGTATAATCTCGAAGATACTGCAAGCCAATGTGGTTATGCCACGTGTGAATTGACGTGGCTGTGACCCCAAACCACTAAAAGCGTATTTCGCGATCTCGACATCTATCGTGGCCGTCCGATTAGAACCGACATTTAATTATAGCCGTAGAAAATTGATGCGCGCTATTTGTTTCGCTATCGAAACAAATGCGCGGTATCCGTTTCGTCACCGTACTGTACTCCGTACTATATAAAACTGTATCTATGCACTACGTATCTATTTCCCGTTAAACAAATTAGTCGACGTGTAACTATTTAAATATTTATCAAACCGTATGAATAATAGCACTAGTCATAGTTTTAACGGACAAAGGTAACGGCTACAGGTACCTTAACGGACTGTAGGTATCAAGATCAATTCTTGGGTCCCTCAAGACCCCTTTTGGTAAATCTACCTAATCTAACCCATGTCTTCTCCAGAGGGCCTAGGCTGCCATGGCTCTATCTCCCTATCCAGCCTTTAGTGACTACAATAAGTGTGGGGGCTTGGAGAAGGGAGTTAGAGGCAGGCTGCCTCTGCCTTTTTCTATCCTTATACAGACCTAGAAACTACACAAATATCAAAAACTTGGACCTTTGGTAATATAAATATATTATAGTTGTACACGTCTACATCGTGTCCACAAAATGCGCGACAGAGTATGAAACGAAATGTAGACGACTACGAAACTCATTAAAATTGGTGACGTCTACAAAAATGGTGACGGTTGTAGACGTTGAGGTTTTTGTGACATTTTAGATGTTTAGGGTTTTGTGACATTGCGAAGTCATGCTACCTTGTGACGTCATCAGTATGTATACTTTTTGCCATGGCTTCCCGATTTCTTTTTGTTATCTTTTATTATTCGATATGCCATCAAACTAAGACCAAAAATATTCGAATTTAAGAAAAATAATATATCTTTCATTTGATACTATGTTTATTTCATTTCATTTAGAGAAGAGAGAAAGAGGAGCGATCAAGTGAGAAAGTGGGGGAGAGAGAAGGACGACGTAAACTTTTGCAAATGACCAATAAATTGAAGTGGAGGTGTGAGACCCCAATACTTTTTTTTCCGTACATGCTTGTCATTTTCGTACGTTCATGCGCGTAGGGAAAAAATAACGTGTACTCTCCCTCGTGAAAACATTTTTGAAGATGTTTCACGCGTCCAATATTGTTTTGCTATACATCAATTTGCTATTACTTCTATTAGAATCACCTCCAGAGTTGATTTCAGTACAAGTGTGAAGTTGAGCTGGAAGTGGGTCAAAAGGATAAAAACGCCAAATAAGAGTACGCTCAATGTTTCAAAATTACGCGAAATGTACTTGGGTTCTTGCACATTTTTTGTTCGGCGTAAGATTTTCTCGTTGCAAGTCCCATTTTTTGTGAAAACAACGGAAAAAAACCCTTATATGAACACATAAGCACACAACCTTAGTGAGCCAATTGCCTCACGATATGGTACGTGCATAGAATCTTCCTCTTCAAACTTACAAATGTGTAGATTTGGTTGTAACGGTATAGAAAGCGGTTTCGCATCAATAATACAAAATCTCTCTAAAATCTCAGTATAATATTGAGCTTGAATCAATTTAACATTCCCCTCTTCATTGCGGATAACTTCAATTCCTAAGATATATTGTACTTCTCCAAGATTTGTTATTTCGAAATGTAATCCAAAGGAGCGTTTCAACTCATAAATGCGCTCCAACGTGTCGCACGCCATCAAGATATCATAAAATCTCCTTACAATATTGAGCTTCACTCAATTTAATGTTCTCCTCTTTGTCATTTATAACTCCAATTCTGAGGCTATATTCTAGTTCTCTAAGATCCGTTTATTCGAAATGTAATCCTATGTATCGTTTCAACTCATAAATGCGCTCCAACGTGTTGCACGACATAAAAAAATCATCCATGTATACATAATATATAATTTGGTCAACTCTTTCACCTTACAGGAAAACTCCGGAGTTGGACGCAGTCCGTACAAAACCGAAATTCAACAGTACTTTATGAAGTCTCAAATACCACGTGCGTGGTGCATGTTTCAAACCATAAAGAGAATTTCGCAGGTACCATACATTTCTTTCATTCAAAAGAGACACGACTTACGGTTCCTTCATATGTACCTTTTCCTCTAATTCGCCATTTCAAAAAGTCGTTTCAATGTCCATTTGATAGAGGCGCTTTTTATCGGACGCTGCAAGGGCAATAATAATCCGCAGTGATTCGAACTTCACCACGGGAGCATAAGTCTCCTTAAAATCCATTCCCTCTCGTTGTTGGAATCAATTATATATAAGCCGCACCTCATACTTGATAATTTCACCTAAAGCTCGGGTGTTTGTTTTCAAGACCTATTTTGCACCAATCGCATTTTTCTCCTCGGGTAGTTTTACTTTCTCAAATGTTCGATTATCAACCACCGACTTAAATTCTTTCTCCCACGCCGATTTCCTAATAGTCTCCCAATCGGTCGGCCTTCTTGCCTCTCTATAAGATAGAGAGTCGCTGCTCATATTTTTTTGTAAAGGATTGCTATAAAAGAAACTCAGTCTCCTTGGCATTGGAAAGGAAATAAGCCGAATTTGATGCATTTTCTCCTTTTTGAATGTAAGAGAGATTTTTTGGTTTTTTCCCTCTCTTAATGTGAGAGCTCATTCGTAAAACTTGTTCATTGTGTTTCTCCTCCTCGAATTCAATTTCCTACTCACTTGATTTAATAATCGATTTGTAGCTTTGAGATTTTTGAATGTCGGAAGGCACTTGAGAATATGAACTTTCTATATGTCAATCGGTTTTTCCAATTTCTTTTTCTAAGAATTCACATTCGGTTCCTTATCGGTTTCCTGAATGCACAATGTTTGGTAAGATCTCAATACCACTCTCCCTATAAAAATCCAAATTCCCATTAAACTTCTCCACGGATTTCATAGTAGAGTTGAGATCTTCATGAAAATCCACGTTTTGAGATTACTCCACAGTGTGACAAGAGAGATCATATACTCTAGAAAGATTCCCTTTCGCATTATATCTCATAAAAGTTTTGAGCCAACTCTTAGGCGCGAAATTTCCCCTTCTCCTTGTCGGTTCAACATAAACCGTCGCACTATATCCCCAAATTTTCAAGTGATGAATTGGGGGCTTTTTTCCACTCCACATCTACACCTGCGTTTTACTTCCAAAAAAATTGAAGTGAGTCTCGGGTTATAAATATAATTTTCCGTAAGAATCGCATCTCCCCACAAAAATAATTCTTGTCCGGAGCTTTGAATCATCACTCGGACCATTTTTTGTAACGTTCAATTATTCCTCTCAGCTGCTCCATTTGAATCTAGAGAATAGAGCGCGGTGAATTGATGCCTTACCCCCCACTCATTACAATACCTATAAAAAAAAACAAACTCACCTTCATTATCGAACCAAAAAGATTAAAGCTTTTTATCACTTTGCCTTTCGACCATAACATGCTATTCTTTAAAGGTTTTCAAAAGCATCCAATTTCTTTTTCAATAAATAAACCCATTATTTTAGAGAAGAATCATCAATGATTACCAAAATATTTTTATAACCTCCAATTTTTTTGGGTATAAAATGCCCACAAAGATCAATGTGAACAAGCTATAAAAGACTTTGAGCTCGATGCTTTGTGTCTTTATTCAGATGTGATTTCACTTTGACGCCCTTGGCTACATCTTGCACATCCGTTTACATTCTCACCGGATGCAAGATCCAAACCCCTCACCGAAGAATGTCTAATCATCTTCTTCAAACTTTCCTCGGATGCATGACACTTCTAGTGATGCCATAATGTAAGATCACATTTTAACTCCGAAATTTAATGTGAAATTACCACGGTGGGAATTTTAGATTTCGGCCTCCTTCATAAAATCCGAGTATGATTCGCATCCGTCACTACTGGTTCACCAATAACATTCCCATTTTCATTCCAAATTGCAATAGAATGATCACCTCTCGTAAGTAAACTTCCACCTATCCGATGGATTTGCGGAACTCTCAATAAATTCGCTGAGCCATTCGTAATATAAAGTGTATTTTATAGATGATACTTCATCGATTTCTATTTTCCATCAACATCCCATGATAAGACATCAAACCGGACCGTGACAACCGTGCCAAACGAGAAGACATGGCCGCTTGCAAGCAAATTATTTTTTGGGACAGTTAATTCTTGCATATTATCGGATAAGTTGGCATCCGTACAAACATGGTGAGATGCACCCATATCAATAACCCACTCCTTTATTCATCGAATAAAGTGTAAGATTAAAAATCGAAAAGCTATCATCGAAATCATTACTGAAATTTTGTGGTCTCCATTGACCCACAGAATGAGCAGCCTATGTAAAGCCTCTAGGATAATATTTGCCCCTTCTACTTTCCCGCTGAATAAGCGCCGCCCAGGCACACAAATATTCTGACCACTTTCACCCCTGTGAGGACAAGACTCCCCTGAGTCAAACGCAAAAAGAATCACTGAATTTGCTCACCTGAGCAGTAAGTTATGGCTAGTCAAAGATGACTTTTATAGTTACAAGTTCTCTTAGAGAGAGAGGTACCTAAATATTACTAAGTCTCGGTCTGCCTACTCACGACTACCTACTATTAAACCCTAGTCCAATAGGAACACTATAAAGTACAAGAAGGTACAATGGGCGATGTACTTATTGTACGACCATTGTACGAAAAGGTCTACAAGGTGACACCTGTCATATCGAAAGCCATGGTTCCTCCTCCCATCTTCTCCGGTATCAAATAATGTGGCGCGACGTGGCACCGCGTGACGCTATATCCGTATGCCGCCAAAAAGCTCACTTCGCGTGGCGGCTATAATTCCGGCCGTCCGATCAAAACATATTTTACACGGTTCAGATTCGCGTACATGCAGAAATTGCTCCTTTTGGTTAGTCTGCTGTTAATTAGCTGTTTTGTTAACGTTTATATATTTATAAAACCCGACACGTGTATCGTATCGTATCGCCTTAATGGTTAAGGCGTGAGCCTATAAAGATTTACAGGTCACAGGTTCAAATCTGAACCTAGGCATCATTTTAGCCAAAATACCCTTAACTGCAAAAAACTGCCACTTTCTAAACATGGCGGCAGCCATGGCGCGCCTTTGATCCTTACTCTCTTTCTTTAAAACAAAACAAAAATAGGGAAGTGAACTATTAATTACCTCTTTTCAACAATTACCATAATCAAAACAATCTGCATTTCCATAACCACAGCCTCCGCAGCGGCCTCCTCCTCGGCCACCACCTCCGCCGCCTCTATCTCCTCCTCTACGCCCTCTTCCACCACATGTTTCTCCATTCTTCCTATAACATTGAGGGCTCATGTGCCCCTATTTTCCAAAAAAATGACATGGCTTGTCGTTACGAGGACAAGATAAAATTAGATGTTCAAGTCGGTTACACCAGTAGCATGTCACATTGGTAAGATCCAAAGGGACCTTCGGTGGACAACCTTGATCTTTCTTATTACCTCGACCCCCACCACTACCTCTTGAGCCACCCCTTATGGCGCACCCCCTAACATCGGCAAAATATAAATTCAGGGTTTTAGAAGTAGTTGAGTCGAGAACTCCTCTACCACTAGAAGAAGGTTTTGAACTCCCTGCGACAATTTATTGAAATTGACGATAAATCCAAGATATGCGAAAGCTTATCCCGTAAGGCATTAATAAAAACACATAATTTGTTCGCATCCATGATAACTCGGCCATTGTCGATTAATTGCTTGAGAAAAATATTAAACCGCTTCACGACATCATCCATCAACTCATTCGGTTTGATTTTAAAATTCATAAAACCCGTGTATACTTATTGGCTTTTATTCTTGATGTTAAGGGTCATTTAGCGTCGGTTCACTTTTTGTCACTCTTGGTCCCGTCTATACATTTTATTACGTGTGACGGTCCACTCTTACCACCCTACGTACAATTCCTTTGGGCGACTCTCTTTTGGTCTTGTCCGTATTTATCATTACATACGTCGGCCTAGTCGTGCCGCCCTACGTACAAGTTCTTTGAGCGACGGTCTCTCTCTTTGACCTACGTATGTTTATTTCTCCTTGTTGTGATTCTCTTTTGTATTTTGTTTGTGTTGTTGTACTTTTTGTCGCTTTACTCTACGTCGTTACTTCAGGTCTTGATTACTTCTGTACATTGCTGCTCTAAAGTCAATTTTTTAGACTCTAGACTACATATGTTAGAATGTAGAGTGCATACAGTGGAATATAGTCGTAACGTCAATTAGGTAAAGTCACGAACACATTAATTAGAATCTAGACTTGGATCCTTTATCTAGAGCGCACCATAAAGCGCTTAGGCTTCAAAGTAATTAGCACTGTGTATTTTGTATAAAAGTAACTTTTCTCACTTAATGAAATCATCCCAAATACAAATCTATTTGTTTTTCCAATGCATTAATCTTTCTCTTGTGTATAATTTCATGGCTTCCGTCAATCCACCTCCAATAGGTTATGGGCCTGGCCATGCCACATCTAATAGCATCCAGAAGTTTGATGGCAAAAACTTTTATGATTGGTCCTTTTCAGCCATGCATTTTTTCAAACACGAGAAGATTTAGTACCATTTTATAGGAATTTCAAAACCTCCTATCCTTTCCTCTACTGATACACTACATCGCGAATCGTAATTAGAGTAAATTACTCTAATATGGTCGCTCAAAATTTCGACTCTATCACATGAAATAGAGTAAATGATTCTAACTTTTTCATTATTCTATTTAAGGTAAAGTTTAATTAGCATTTTTAATTATAATAGAGGTTCATTTTAAATACTATGGAGTACGGACGACCTCCGATCGTGCAAAATTGTACTTTTTTAAGTAAAAAAGTACAAATAATGATTTAATGCATGCTGTTATCATGTAACTGCGTTTTAACAAACCGCGTAGTGCAAACGTCAAAGTGACGATAAACTATACGTTTTGCCAAATTTTGCACAAATACCTTATTTACAGTAGGGGATATTAGCGTGCCAAATTAGAGTACTTAAATAAATTAGAGTAATCTTCATAGTTGAAACAACTATATCACATAAATTAGTGTTGATTACTCTAATTTTTTTTTTTAGTTTTTGTTCTCTAATTTTTTCATTACTCTAATTACGATTTGCGGTGTAGCAGAAAAAGCTATAAAAGAGTTGGCAATAGCTACATGGAAACAAAAGGATGAGGATGTGCATGCCTAGTTTTATTGTATTTTATTTCACTAGTATCATCCCCACTGTATCATCCCAATTCTAATTGGTATCACCTATATCTTGCAATCTGTTAATTATATTGTCATACTCTTCACAGTGTTTTATAATCAATGTATTCACTCTTTGTCTCTCAGACCATGATTTTCTTGCTGTCTTTAGTTCTTCAAATAAATCTCCTGAGTTACTGTAATAATCATTCATGCTTCCTCCCTTGTAAGTATAAGCTAAAATCTTATTTTCTCATTCATGCTTCCACCCTTGTAAGTATAAGCTAAAATCTTATTTTCTACCAGCTGTTGCTGCTGCAATGACCCTCTCTTATATTTGTTTACTAGTGACTCCCAAATTTGAGAAGACAACATGAGTTCAATAAGGGGTAAGTGCAATGGCCTTTACTACAATTCTAAAAATAAAGTGTCTATCAACAATTTCTTTATAATGTCATTTCTCATATTCTAACCCTTCTATCTAACTCCTTACCGTCATTGTTTGTGGTATTTTTGTTGGAAAATTCCTTAACAATGGAGTTCCTTAAGATGTGGCTCCTCCCTTTTCTCCCTCTATGAAAATTTCCTCCCCTCCCTCACTTAACTCAATGGTTTTGGTCAATATTATCGATGCTGTAGTTGTGGAGGTGAAAGAAAAACGTGTCCCTCTAAATCCCGGTGGTGAGGGGCATCGAATATGTCTGAACACTATCCCCCATAGATGTTTCTCAAAGAGAGCACCTTGCATATTCATCTACCAATAAAAAAAGTTTGATCAATCAAATATAGAAAACCTATAGGGTGGGCTCATAACCTGAAACTCGGTGGCCTCGATATGCCCACAAACGATGCAGCCTATATAACATCTTTAAGATAATGCTTGCACTTTTGACTTTCCCACTAAATAATTTCCACCTTGGCACAAAAACATTCTGACCACCTTGTCCCCTATGACAACCTGACTTCCCTTGGTTGAATGCAAAAAGAATTGTTGAAATTTATAGATTTCTAGAGTATTTTCTAGGTTTATATATGTTTGTATAAAAGGAAAAAAAAAAGACGGGCAGCCTGCCTCCACCTCCGCTCTCTAGCCCCCATACTTGTTGTAGTCACTGAAAGTTAGAGAGGGTGGTTGATCCATGGCTGCCTTAGTTCAACAGGCAGCTATTTTTAGTATGCTACTAAAAATATACTTGACGAACCAGAGATTTGATCCCGGTACCTACAGTTCGTCAAGTTGGCCGACAGCGGTTAGCTTTATACTAATAGACTAGGACCAATGCTAAGTGCTATGGTATGTGATAGATATATATATAGTTCGGGTGAATTAAATCCATTTAATTACAACTGTTTACGGCGTAAATAGATTCAGTTTTAGAAAGTACGTCGTACGATAGTAATTCAAAACGGATACCACGCATTTTTTTTCGACAGCGAAACAAATGCCGCGCAAGTATTAATTACGGCTAAGATTGCGTTTCGCATAAAATCCAACGGTGCACATCATCGCCGAAATCCCGGGGTAGTCACTTTGGCGTTTTGTGACGTGGCATGACCTGGAGCCACGTGGAAAGATGACATTCGGTCATAGGAATTCCGAGGAACGTACGGCCGAGTGAAATGCAGACACGCGTCCGCTTAATAGCCTTGTCGTACATTGGCCGTACAAAAGGTACACCGGCAGTAGTACTTTTTGTACGGTACAGTAATCTGATTGGTCCGTACTCCAATAGATAGAAGTTATTAGAGAGAATCAGGACTTAGAAAATTTTGGTAGGTAGTCACCTCTCCCTTTGAGAGTTTGTACAAATTGGCATTTTTACTGTCTCATAACTTATCGCCTGGCTGGGCGTTTTCAGAGATTCATTTTCCTACAAACTCAGGGGAGTCCACGCTGCATAGGGGTGCATTTAGATTGTCAGCTTGATTGCCTGGCCAGCATTGGCTGTGGGTTAAAGTGGGCTAGTTAACAACTATCTAGAGGCTTCTTGTATTCTGTAGTCCAATGGAGGACACAAAATTGCAGTGGTGATATCAGTGTGCTCCCCTCCCAAATGCAACCATAATTCTTTCGTTCCAACCAAATATCTCATGACTCTCTTGACTGCCTCCCATCTCTATTTCTAGGATCATTAAGACTCCTACTGAGTACTCCAACTGCTGCAGCTATGTCCGGCATGGTAAAGTTCATAAAATAGATCAAACTTCCTACGACCTGTCTATAAGGGATAGATTTCATAAACTCTCTCTCTTGTGGACTCATCTGATCGTCTAAGATCATCACTCGTCGTTCTACACTCCCATCACTTATTTTTTTCAAGTCCATGAGAGTGGTACAACTGTTAGCATTTTCCATCTGGAATTTTTTAAGCATATTACCTATTGCTTCTTTCTGAGTAAGTCTGATAATCTTCTTCCCCTTATCCTTCTCCATTTGGATCCCCAAAATATATTTTGCCTCCCCTAAATCCTTCATATCAAATCTGCCCCTAAGATCTTTCTTTAGCCTATTGATATTCTCTAAAGACTTACTTAACACAAGCAGATCATCCACATAAATTGCAATAAAAATGACACCATTCTCATCTTCAAACATATAGATAGAATGGTCAGAGCTGATCCGGGTGTATCCCAGATCGGTGAGAAACTCATCTAGTTTCTTATTCCACTGTCGGGGAGCCTGTTTCAGTCCATATAAGGACTTTATGAGCCTGCACACTTTGCTCTCTTCTCCTTCTTCCACAAACCCCTCAAAGTGTCTATCAACAATTTCTTTATAATGTCATTTCTCATATTCTAACCCTTCTATCTAACTCCTTACCGTCATTGTTTGTGGTATTTTTGTTGGAAAATTCCTTAACAATGGAGTTCCTTAAGATGTGGCTCCTCCCTTTTCTCCCTCTATGAAAATTTCCTCCCCTCCCTCACTTAACTCAATGGTTTTGGTCAATATTATCGATGCTGTAGTTGTGGAGGTGAAAGAAAAACGTGTCCCTCTAAATCCCGGTGGTGAGGGGCATCGAATATGTCTGAACACTATCCCCCATAGATGTTTCTCAAAGAGAGCACCTTGCATATTCATCTACCAATAAAAAAAGTTTGATCAATCAAATATAGAAAACCTATAGGGTGGGCTCATAACCTGAAACTCGGTGGCCTCGATATGCCCACAAACGATGCAGCCTATATAACATCTTTAAGATAATGCTTGCACTTTTGACTTTCCCACTAAATAATTTCCACCTTGGCACAAAAACATTCTGACCACCTTGTCCCCTATGACAACCTGACTTCCCTTGGTTGAATGCAAAAAGAATTGTTGAAATTTATAGATTTCTAGAGTATTTTCTAGGTTTATATATGTTTGTATAAAAGGAAAAAAAAAAGACGGGCAGCCTGCCTCCACCTCCGCTCTCTAGCCCCCATACTTGTTGTAGTCACTGAAAGTTAGAGAGGGTGGTTGATCCATGGCTGCCTTAGTTCAACAGGCAGCTATTTTTAGTAGGTTACTAAAAATATACTTAACGGACCAGAGATTTGATCCCGGTACCTTCGGTTCGCCAAGTTGGCCAATAGCGGTCAGCTTTATCGTAATAGACTAGGACCAATGCTAAGTGCTATGGTATGTGATAGATATATATATAGTTCGGGTGAATTAAATCCATTTAACTACAATTGTTTACGGCGTACATAGATTCAATTTTAGAAAGTACGTCGTACGATAGTAATTCAAAACGGATACCACGGATTTTGTTTCGACAGCGAAACAAATGCCGCGCAAGTATTTATTACGGCTAAGATTGCGTTTCGCATAAAATCCAACGGCGCACATCATCGCCAAAATCCCGAAGTGGTCACTTTGGCGTTTTGTGACGTGGCATGACCTGGAGCCACGTGGAAAGATGACATTCGGTCATAGGAATTCCGAGGAGCGTACGGACGAGTGAAATCCGGACACGCGTCCGCTTAATAGCCTTGTCGTACATAGGCCGTACAAAAGGTACAACGGCAGTAGTACTTTTAGTACAGTACAGTAATCTGATTGGTCCGTACTTGAATAGATAGAAGTTATAAGAGAGAATCAGGACTTAGAAAATTTTGGTAGGTAGCCACCTCTCCCTTTGAGAGTTTGTACAAATTGGCATTTTTACTGCCTCATAACTTATCGGCTCGTTGGCCGTTTTCAGTGATTCTTTTTGCTACGGACTCAAGGGAGTCCAAGCTGCATAGGGGAGCATCAAATTGTCAGTTTGCCTTTTTTGGCAGCAGTGGTTGTGGCTTGAAGTGGGTTAGTTAAATACTATCTAGAGGCTTCCAGTATTCTGTAGTCCAATGGAGGACACATAATTGCAGGCAATGGGCCCACCCTCTAGGGTGCCCACCTTCAATGGATATGGGTTCATCTATTGGGAAGCCATGATGATGGGAGCTTTGTGTGAAAAACGATACTGGGGTATCGTCAGTGGACAAGTGAAACGTCCACCTTCGGGAACTCCACCATGATTTGGAGGAGTAAGGTTTCCTGTAGCAACGGCTGCCTTAGCGAAGGAGGCAGATGATGGGGACAGCAATGTGTCCAAAAAAGGGGAAAGGGAAGGAGACACCCCTCACTCCTATTGCCACAGTATCGGGAGCGGCGACAATGAAGACCATGGAGAACGATACTCAAATGTGGGAGGATGTAAACATGCTGCCAAGAACTTCATTCTCAGGCACCTTACTCAAGCTTTGGCCACTCCTCATTTTCACATTTACAAGGCCGAGGAGTTGTGGGTGAGTTTGGTGGAGATTTATAGAGCTGGAACTATTCAAGAGCTCAAGTTGGCTGAGCAAAAGCTGGTGAGTTACACTTACAAAGGAGGAAAGATGTTAGATTACTGTAATGATCTTTCTTTTTTGTATATAGAGATGGAAAGTGCCGGATGGACAGTACAATGAAAATGAAAGTTAACACTCTTATCATGAAGTTACCACATGAGTTCGAGAACATAGTGTACCGAGTACAGGGAATGCCTGATAGTTCATGGAAATGGAACACAGTAGTCAGGATGATACTTGTGCAGGAAAACACAATGGAGATTAGGAGAGGAGGAAAGAGCATTCAAGCTCTAGCAGCAGGAGGGGACCGATGGGGGAAGGACCCGAAGAAACCTTATAGAGGGGAAAGAGATCATTCTGGGGGACAGAGGCCCCCAAAGGGTCTTTGTCATTATTGCAAAAAGTCGGGACACTTTATTGCAGATTGTGTCAAGCTATCAGAGCTGAGGCTCCAAGAGAACCGTGGAGGAGGTTCTTTCGGAGGAAAGAAAAAGGCACTTGTGGTTACAAAAGTGTCAGGAGAAACCGAGGATGAGTCCTCTGAGGAGGATGGGGAGCTTCTTCTTGACGAGAGTCTGGAGGAGAAGGAGATCCCTCGGAGACAGAAGTGTGCCCTTGGAGCAATTCGGGAAGCTCCACAGGAAGGATGGATCATCGACTCAGGTGCATCCATGCATATGTGTCGTGATAAAGAACTCTTCACTAAGTTAAGGAAAATCCCTACTATAGAGATAGAGTATGGGATGGGAGAGTAGTTACTACAGATCTAGTGGGATCAGTAGATCTGAAAGTCTTAGTGGAGGGTAAAACTTCTATACTTAAATTCTCAGATGTACTCTACATTCCTCAGCTGAGTAAAAATCTTGTCTCTACGTCTGTGTTAGATGACAAAGAATTTGATACATTCACTCGAAACGGAGTCTTTACAGCTAAGTATGGGGATGAAGTTTACTTCACGGCAGATAAGGGTAGCCAAGGAATGTTTAGGCTTAACATGAGTAATGAAAAGAAGAATGCTTACTATGTTGGTGTTCCTAAGATTATGATTTGGCATAAGCGGTTGGGACATGTGCATTTTGATAGGTTGAGGGAAATGAAAAAGCTTGGGGTAGTAGAAGGCATTGAGTTTGGGGATAATGAAATGATGGATGACTGTAGTGGTTGTGCTCAGGGTAAGGCTCATAGACTTCCCTTTCCAAAAGCCGCCACATATAGAGGTGAGAAAGTATTAGATTTGGTCCACACAGATATTTGAGGACCTGCAAAACTACCTTCGGTTGGAGGAAAGAGGTTTATGATGACAATAACCGATTACTGGTCTAGATACTCTAGAGTCTATTTTTTAAAAACAAAGTCTGAAGCATCAACTTACTTCAAAGAATATAAGGCTTGGAGTGAGAAAATGCATGAAACCCCCATTAAGAGGATAAGAAGTGATAATCGGGGGGAATATACCTCTATCCAGTTTGAGGAATATCTGAGAGATGAGGGAGTGCAGCACCAGAAAACTGTACCATATAACTCGGAACAAAATGGGGTAGCTGAGAGGTTGAATCGAACACTAGGAGACAGTGCATGCAGTATGTTGGCAGACAAGAAAATAGGAAATAGATTTTGGGCAGAAGCAATGAACTGTGCCAACTACATTAAATATAGAGTCCTTACCTCAGCTGTAAAGGGAGTGACACCTTATGAGAGATGGGTTGGAAAGAAACCAGATATCTCACACCTTAAAGTATTCGGTAGCCAAGTTTACAGTCTTGACACGGATAGGAAAAACTGGAAACTAGATGCTAAGGGAAAACCTGGATACTTCGTGGGATATAATGAGGATGTTAAGGGATATAGAGTCTATGACTTAGCAAAGAAAGATATCTTTCTGGTCAAACACATAGTTGTCATGGATGAAGGGAACTCGTTTGATCCCTTTAAGTATACAAAGAAAATAAGAATCAGATTTGAATCACAAAGTGAGGAGAACTCGGTTGTTCCCGAAAGGGACACGAGTGAAACCGTGATTGCACATTTAAGGGAGATACGAGATATGGGAGACTCACCGAAAACCTCTTCTACTCCTATGGACTTCGAGGAGATAGAAGAAGCGGGACAAGAACTGGTTTCCATTGACAGAGGAGCCGATGAGACAGTGAGAAGAAATCCAAGACTTCCATCCATTCTAGCTTCGGAGTTTGAGGGAGGAAGGAGGAGCAGCAAAATGATACAAGAAAAACAGGCCGCTCATAAGGTAACTAAGTTGTCTCACCCACATGAGCCTCAGTCTTACTCGGAGGCAGTGAATAGTCCAGAGAAAGAAAGATGGATTAGAGCCATAAACGATGAGATGGCTTCTATCATGGAAGTTAATACTTGGGAACTAGCGGATTCTCCTCCAGACAGAAAACCTATTGGGTGTAAATGGGTATTTAAACTAAAACTGAACCCAGATAATACCATTGAGAGATATAAGGCTCGATTTGTAGCGAAGGGGTTCACCCAAAAGGAGGGGATTGACTATGAGGAGACCTTTGCTTTTGTTGTTCGGTTCCCCTCAGTAAGGATTCTCCTCAGTTTGGCAGCAGCGGAAGACATGGAAATATACCAGATGGACATTAAGACTGCTTTTCTTAATGGTGAGTTAGAGGAAGAAATTTTCATGAGGCAACCTGAGGGGTTCGTGGAAGAAGGAGAAGAGAGCAAAGTCTACAGGCTCATAAAGTCCTTATACAGACAGAAGCAGGCTCCCCGACAGTGGAATAAGAAACTAGATGAGTTTCTCACAAATTTGGGATATATCCGGATCAGCTATGACCATTCTATCTATATGTTTGAAGATGAGAATGGTGTCATTTTTATTGCAATTTTTGTGGATGATCTGCTTGTGTTGAGTAAGTCTTTGGAGAAGATCAATAGACTAAAGAAAGATCTTAGGGGCAGATTTGATATGAAGGATTTAGGGGAGGCAAAATATATTTTAGGGATCCAAATGGAGAGAGATAGAGGAAAGAAGATTTTCAGACTTACTCAGAAAGAAGCAATAGGTAATATGTTTGAGAAATTCCAGATGGAAAGTGCTAACAGTTGTACCACTCCCATGGACTTGAAAAAAGTAAGTGATGGGAGTGTAGAAGGAGGAGTGATGATCTTAGACGATCAGATGAGTCCAGAGGAGAGAGAGTTTATGAAGTCTATCCCTTATACACAGGTGGTAGGAAGCTTAATCTATTTTATGAACTGTACCAGGCCGGACAAAGCGGCAGCAGTTGGAGTACTCAGTAGGAGTCTTAATGATCCTAGGAAGAGAGACTCGGAGGCAGCCAAGAGAGTCATGAGATATCTGGTTGGAACCAGAGAATTATGGTTGCATTTGGGAGGGGAGCACACTGATATCACCACTTGGAGTGATGCCAGTTATGGGGATGCACCTATGAGAAGATGCACTTCTGGATATGTTTTGTATGTGGGGGAAGGTGATTGTTGTTGGAGCAGTAAGCAACAAAAGGTGGTTGCTCAGTCTACTATAGAGGCTGAGTATATGGCGTCTTGTTCTGCTGTAAAAGAACTAATGTGGGTGAAGTCATTGTTACAAGAACTGGGATTTATGAAAAAGGGAGTGCATGAAATCTTTTGCGATAATCAAGCTGCAATTGCAATTGCAGCCAATCCAAAACACCATTTCAAAGCAAAACATATGGACATAAGATTAAGCTTCGTAAGAGAAAAAGTTGAAAATAAAATTATAAATCTTGTGTATAGACCTGATGAAGAAATGGTGGCTGACATGATGACCAAACCTGTGCCCTCTCCTAAATTAAAATATTGTTAGGAAAAATACGGGTTGAAAGAAAAATTCAAATTAGACTAGAAAATAATGGGAGTGTTGAAATTTATAGATTTCTAGAGTATTTTCTAGGTTTAAATATGTTTGTATAAAAGGAAAAGAAAAGGACGGGCAGCCTGCCTCCACCTCCGCTCTCTAGCCCCCATACTTGTTGTAGTCACTGAAGGATAGAGAGGGTGGTTGATCCATGGCTGCTTTAGTTCAACAGGCAGCTATTTTTAGTAGGTTACTAAAAATATACTTGACGACTAGAGATTTGATCCCGGTACCTTCGGTTCGCCAAGTTGGCCAATAGCGGTCAGCTTTATCCTAAGAGACTAGGACCAATGCTAAATGCTATGGTATGTGATAGATATATATATATATATATATATATATATATATATATATATATATATATATATATATGTGATAGATATATATATAGTTCGGGTGAATTAAATCCATTTAACTACAATTGTTTACGGCGTACATAGATTCAATTTTAGAAAGTACGTCGTACGATAGTAATTCAAAACGGATACCACGGATTTTGTTTCGACAGCGAAACAAATGCCGCGCAAGTATTTATTACGGCTAAGATTGCGTTTCGCATAAAATCCAACGGCGCACATCATCGCCAAAATCCCGAAGTGGTCACTTTGGCGTTTTGTGACGTGGCATGACCTGGAGCCACGTGGAAAGATGACATTCGGTCATAGGAATTCCGAGGAGCGTACGGACGAGTGAAATCCGGACACGCGTCCGCTTAATAGCCTTGTCGTACATAGGCCGTACAAAAGGTACAACGGCAGTAGTACTTTTAGTACAGTACAGTAATCTGATTGGTCCGTACTTGAATAGATAGAAGTTATAAGAGAGAATCAGGACTTAGAAAATTTTGGTAGGTAGCCACCTCTCCCTTTGAGAGTTTGTACAAATTGGCATTTTTACTGCCTCATAACTTATCGGCTCGTTGGCCGTTTTCAGTGATTCTTTTTGCTACGGACTCAAGGGAGTCCAAGCTGCATAGGGGAGCAGTCAAATTGTCAGTTTGCCCTTTTTGGCAACAGTGGTTGTGGCTTGAAGTGGGTTAGTTAAATACTATCTAGAGGCTTCCAGTATTCTGTAGTCTAATGGTGGACACAGAATTGCAAGAATCACTAAATTTGCTCATCTGAGTAGTAAGTTAATAATTGTCAAAGATGACATTTATATATATAAGCTCTCTCAGAGAAATGCAGCTGAATTTTACTAAGTCATTGTCAACCTACTCTCAATTGCCTACTATTAAACCCTAGACCAATATGAAGACTGTATCGTACAAGAAGGTACAGTGGCTGATGTACTTCTTGTAAGACCATTGTACGGCATGGCCTTTCAAGTGACGTTATCAAATCGGGAGCCATGGTTTCTCCTCCTATCTTCTCCAGTGTCAAATAATATGTTAGCATGTGGCATCGGGTGACGCTATCTCCAAAAGTTGCCAAAATTCCATTTTGGTATGGCGGTTGCAAGGACTATTGTCCGATCAAATATATTTACATGGTTGCGATTTGCGTCCGTGTATGATGTCACATATTGTTTGTTCACATGCGTCTTTCGTCATTTTGTTGCGTTAGATGAATTGGCCACCACGTTGTTGTTTAATCCATTATCACGCACATTATCACTATCGATTCTCCAACGACCTAGAGGATATGGCAGCAAGCTACTCTAGACTAGATAAGACCCAAGATCAAAATCGGGCATGTCCAACCACCTTTTTGGTAAACTGACAACAACATTTTTGGTAAACTGACCTTCTGTCACCTGCTTCAGTCTGTCACATTCGCCACCAAGGAGGCTGCCATGGTTTCCTTCTCTTTGACTCTCTCTCCCTCTCTCTATTAAGAGTCTAACCAAAGATAAGTATAACTATGAATTACCCTTTTCAACAAAAGGCACATTTATGTTTTTTTATGGATATTCTTCAGGTCATATCTCATAATTGAATTGCGCGTTTTGCATGAAACTTTGTGAGTTCTTAACAGAGACCAAAACCAATATTCAAATAGAGTTGAGGTTGAACTGACCTGTTTAACTTCGTTATAAAACTCTAAGGGCTCCATTGCCACACAGAATTCGGAGATCCAAATAAACTAATCTAGATAGTGCCGACTCCAAGTTGATAAAAACCCAAATGACTAACACCCTGACAGTCACAACCCTAATATAGATTCACCCGTGTAAAATAAAACTTTCTATGTGCTCAGTTCCACCTCAGAATGCAAAGATAGAATATAAGTTTTGGACACATTCACTCACTTTTACTTTCTCTTAGAAATACAGCCACCTTGACAGGCAAAAATTCTGAGCAACTACACCTCTGTGTAGCTTCGACTTCTCTGAGTCTGTAGCAAAAATGATCACTGAAAATGGTCCACTGAGTGAGTTGTAATTAAATGGCAAATTTTGCCTATTTATATAGGTGCTCTCTGAGGGAGAGGCGACTACCTACCAAAATTATTCTAAGTCCTAAAACCCCTCTCTAAGCGCGCTAGTACTAAGGTACGGACCAATAGTAAGACTATACCGTATAGGAAAATACAAGTACTGGCGTAATATTTGTACGGTCTATGTATTTCATCCGTGAAACTCTGAGACCTCCATATGACCTCAAAGTAGGCAGCTCACACGAAGCCTCTAGGATAACCCTCACCCCTTTGTGTTTCAGCAAGAATAACTGCCACCCTGGCAAGCAAAAACTTTGACCAGCTTTACCCCCGTAAAGGCAAGACTCCCCTGAGTCTATAGCAAAAATAATCTCTGAATTTGCTCCTATGAGCAGTAAGTTATGAAGAGTCAAAGTTGACCTTTTGTACACGAGCTCTCTGTGAGAGATGGTATAATCTATCAAAAGTTTCTAAGTCCTATCTCTCTCTAAAACTCTATCTACTGAAGTACGGCACTAATCATAAGAGTGTATCGTACATAAAGGTACATATGTCGATGTACTTTGTGTACGGCCATTGTACAACATGGCCAACAAGTCAACACATGTCATTTTTGGATTCGTTCTCGGAATCCCCAGAGATGCCGAAATCCAATGTGATTGTGCCACGTGGCAATTGATGTGACGTCAACCATAAACCGCCGAAAACTCATTTCGGGATCTCGGCATGGTTCGTGGCTGTTCGATGAAGTTGGATTAGAATCGTGGCCGTCATAAATACTTGCGCACAATTTGTTTTGCCTTCGAAATAAAATGTGCGGTATCCGTTTCGGATGTTCCGTGGCCGTACATTACAACTGTATCTATGTCTAAATATTCCGTTGAATGAAAATAGGCTACGTGTTAACATCTAAATAATTACGAAACCCTATATGTCCAACCATGATGCCAGACTAAGTGGCTAAGGCTACCGGCTATGTTGACGGACGGTAGGTACCAAGTTCAAATCCAGGGTCCGTCAATTTCTATTTTGGTAAATCTACCAAAATCTACAACCCATAACTCTATCTCTAATCAGCATAGGCAGCC
>JBBHKE010000271.1:569915-583866 GCA_037447655.1 Zygnema cylindricum | reverse complement strand
AACGATTGACGCAAAATCTTTGAACAAATGAACGGCACAAAATCGTACTTCTTGAAACGGACGGCAAACATTTTGAAGTTACCCGTTTATTGACGTTGGCCGAGGGACTATGCTACCCGATCGTTGACATGGGCCGAGGGACAACGTTACCCGTTTACTGACGTCACCCAAGGGACACGCCGTTTACGGGTGCAGACAAATTGAAAGTCGGCCTCTTTAAAGGTTTTCAAACAGACGGCCAAAGGTCTATAATTTGTATAAAGATTATAGAGTTTTTACTTTTTAGTACTGAATAAATGAGGGTTAAATTGCCGTAACCCTTAAAGTACCAGAACGTACCAAACAGTACATCTGCACCGATACGAATCCAAATCGCTTGATCTAGGTAGCTAAATAGTACCGCCTATTGCAAAGAAATGGACATATCGGATGATAACTGATCAAACCGAAACAAAAACAAATACCAAAGTATAAGGGTAGTTCCATCACATGTTCTTGTAATCGTACGGCCAACTCTACAGACCGCGTTGATTGATTCGATGTTCCATCACCAAGAGTCTGTAAACCACGTGTTCTTAATTGACTAGCCCCACGTAAGATATGATCCAATATTGAATATCCTTATGATTTTTAACACCGACAAAGTTTACATCAAATCTTCACTTGCGTACTGTTGAAAAGAAGTAATTAATTGTTCACTTACCAAATTTAGTTAGACTCGAAAGAGAGAGAGAGAGGACCAAAGAAACGCTATGGCTCTCACCTTCTTCAGAAGGGCATTTAACCAAAACTCTACCCTGGCAAGATTTACATGCAGATCCCAAATAGCCTAACGCCTTAACCATTACGTGGTGGACGAAACGTTACACTCGTAAGGTTTCAATGGTACTTATATTTTGACATGTCGGCTAATTCATACCAAACTGATAAAGAGACGCATGTGAAACAATTCATGCACGAATGTGAATCCGAACCATGTAAATTTATTTAATCGGACGGCCGTCGTTGCAGCCGCCACCAGGAATGAGCTTTTGGCGGCTCTTGGGGATAGCGTCACGCGATGCCACATGGCGCCACATTATTAGTTACCGGGGAAAATAGGAGGAGGAACCATGGCTCCAGATTCGACAAGAGTCACCTTGAAGGCGATGTCGTACAATAGCTGTACAATAAGTACTTCAACTATTGTACCTTATTGTACTTTACAGTGTTCTTATTGAACTAGGGTTTAGTAGTAACTAGACGTAAGTAGGCAGACCATAATCTAGTTAAATTTAGGTACCTCTCTCTAAGAGAGCTTGTAACTATAAAGGTCATATTTGACCAGCCATAACTTATTGCTCAAAAGAGCAAATTCAGTGATTCTTTTTGCTTTTGACTCAGTGGAGTCTTGTCCTCCTAGGGGTGAAGGTGGTCAAAGTAATTGTGTGCCTAGGTGGCACTTATTCAGTGGGAAAGTGGAAGGGGAAAATATTATCTTAGAGGCTTTACATAGGCTGCTCATTCTGTGGGATAATAGAGACCATGGAATTCCAGGTTATGGGCCCACCCTCTGGGTGCCCATATTTGATGGATCAAACTTTCTTTATTGGGAAATGATGATGGAGGGAGAACTCCTTAAGAAGCACCTATGGGGCATAGTGTCCGGAAAAATTCGATGCCCACCTCAACCGGGGTTTGGAGGAACACGTTTCTTTGGCACCTCTATCACTATAGCTGCTAATACATCTACCACCATCACCGATGATGGCGAGGAACGGGAGGAGATAGTCATGGAAGGAGAAAAAAGAGGATTGGCATCTTAAGGTACTCCATTATCAAGGAAGATACCGGCGGCAGCAGCACCAGCAATGGTGACAAAGCAGCACCAGCAATGGTGACAAAGAGTCAGACCGAACGGTCAGACTATGAAAAGTGGAACTATAACGACAAGGTTGCTAAGCTCTTAATTCTCAAAAGTGTAGTAAAGGGCATTGCCATTCCCCTTATGCGTGTCAGATCTTCCACTCAGATTTGGGTATCACTAGTTATCAAATGTAAAAGTGGATCATTATAGCAGCATTAGATGGCAAAAACAAGATTGAAAGTTATACATATAAGGGAGGAAGCATGAATGATTATTGCAATGATTTAAGAGTATTATTTGGAGAACAAGAGAGTGCAAGTAACTCATAGTCTGAGAAACAAAGAGTAAATACATTGATGATGAAACTACACGAAGAGTATGAGAATATCATAAACTGATTGCATGATACAGGAGATAGCAATTGGAACTGGGATGATACAGTGTGAAAGATTTTAGTGAAAGAGAGCACCATAGAGCTTAGGAGAGGGAATCCAAGTGTTCAAGCATCGTCTGTAGGATCTGATTGGCGCAAACGTGATGAGAAAAAAGGGAAATATCTTTATCACAACTTTGGAGGAAGAGGACAAAGAGGTGGCACGTTTGATCGACAGGGGAGAGGAACTCCTCGAGGAGGACTATGTCACTTTTGCAAGAAACCAAGACACTATATAGTAGATTTTGTAAAATTTGTAGATCTCCGAATGAAAGACGGACAAGGAACCTTAAGGGATGGAGGGAAGAAAAAGGCTTTCTTGACTCAAGTTTATGATGAGTAAGAAGACAAAACAACCGAACTGGAAGAAGAGTTTGAGGACCTGCTTCTTAATCCGAAAACCACTAAGAAGCATGTCGACATTCCACGGAAATAGAAGTGTGCTTTCGGAGGTAAGAGGGACCCACCTGAGGATGGGTGGATCATCGACTCAAGGGCTTCAATGCATATGTGCAAAGATAAAAGGTGTTTCATGAAACTGAGAAAAAGATAAGAGGTGGTTCACGAAACCAAGAAAGATCTTAATAGTTTACATAGACTGCAGAGATGGTAGAGTAGGAACAACAAGTCTTGTTGGAACTATTGACTTAAAGGTTTTAGTTGATCGAAAGACATCAATTGTAACAGTCTCTGATGTTTTTTACATTCCACAGCTTAGCAAGAGCCTAGTCTCTAAAGCTGTCTTAGATGAAAAAGAGTTTGAAACAGGAACTAAGAAAGGAATATTCACAATAAGCTTTGATAATATGGTCTATTTCAAGAACATAGTCTCTACAGCTGTCCTAGATGAAAAGGAGTTTGAAACAGAACTGAGAAATGAATCTCCATTGCAAGCTTTGATAATGTTGTCTATTTCATAGCTGAGAAGGGGGGTGAATGAATGTTGAGAATTGTACTTTGCAATGAAAAGAGTGTTCTCTACTTGTGTGCAAGTGATATGATGCTTTGGCACAAAAGGTTGGGGCATGTGCATCTAGATAGATTAAAAAAAATGAAGAAAAACAGAATAATGGATGGTATTACTTTTTAAATAATAATTATTTCAGCTGGTCAGACCAGTGTCAGTGTGTGGTGTAAACAAAATATAGTAGCAAAAAGAGTGAATAGAACTTTAGGAGATATGTCAAAAAGTACGTGAATCGTCATACGACAAAACGCTGTTATACTTTTTGCAAACACGAAGCTTTTACGCCAACGCGTTTATTCAGGGTCTTGTGAACATAACAAAAGTCTTTTGAAAAAAATAGTGTGAGAAATAAAAGGTACTGAAAATAGAGTGACGAGGGAGAGTTACAAAAGTACATTTTTATTTTTTGGTTATATTTTTGAAAGCGCGTGTCATGTGCAAATTTCGTCAATTATTGTTGGTTTTCCATTATGGCACGTAAATTAATTGTCTAGCGTGTAACATTTTTTTTTTTTGTATTTGCCAACCCACCTCCTTGTAATTCTGTGACCTCCATTGGTACACAGAATGTCCAGCTTATGTGAAGCCTCTACGATAGTATATGCACTTTTGACTTTGATAATGAATAAGTCCCAGCCTCGAACGCAAAAACTCTAACTGACTACACCTCTGCGTAGCGTGGACTCCCTTGAGTCCGTTGCAAAAATAATCACTAAAGTTTCTCCTCTGAGTATTAAGTTATGGCTAACCAAAGTTGGTCCATAAATAGAAGTTCACTCTGGGAGAGAGGCTGGAAAACCAAAAATTTTCTAAGTCTTAAACTACCTCTCTAAGCCTACTACTAAGGGACTTCGACCAATCATAAGACTGTAAAGTACAAGAAGGTACAAGTAACACTGTACTTCCTGTACGGCTATAGTACGGCATGGCCGTTCCGTTGACGCGTATCAGTTCCGGAGCCGTAGTTGCTCCTCCCGTGATATTCGCTGTCCAACCATATGTTGCCATGTGTCGTCCACCGACATCTGGTCTGCAAACCGCGAAACTGTTGTTCCGGCATTCCGGCTCCACTGTGAGCCGTTCGATCAGATCCGGACATTTGATTTCGTTTGTCGAAAATAAATGTCAATTCGTATATTTCGTGCGCTCCCGATTTCGTGCGGACCGGTATGTTTCCATGCATAAATCGTCTCGTAATTAGTTAAATGAAATGATCGGCGCGGTATAGCTTTAAATAAATATCGCGCCATATACGTATATCTATTTATTCAAGACTTACTAGATAAAGCGGACGGTTAAATCGTAGGACGGGCACCCGGAGGTCACTGGATCAAGTCCCATAAGGGGCACTCTATATTTTGCAAAAAAATTGTATTTAATGATCTATTTGTCTCCATTAGCTACAACCGACAGCCATGGTTGCCTACAGGTCCTCAACGACTGTGACAAGTATGAGGGCTACAGTAAGTCCACAAGAAAAGACTACAAAATACCTCTCTTTTCAACACTTTTTAAGGTACGTTGTTACTTTCAAAGAAAAATGAAGCGAACGCCTCGCAGATGAACATCTGACACTCAGTATTACCTCCCAAACCTTCGGAGAGTACTGGCAAGATTCTTTGAAATGTTGTTTTCCTTAAAAAAACAAAAAAAGCGGTACGGTTTGGTATGGATAGTCGCTGATTTGTGTAAACCACCCCACTTTTCGTTTGATAGAAGGTCACCGTACAAAATCATACATTTACCGTACAATGCCTCACAGTTTTTGTAATTTTCCCGTTCAGTTTACCGGACAGAAAGTACATCGCGATTTTTTGCGATTTTTTCAACAGTCACGAATTATACATAGACATTGTTAAAAAGGAAAAAATTGCACGATTTGAACAACGGCGATTGGAACAGACGGTACAGTGGATGTCTTAAGAATTGGCGGTTTTGATTAATTACATTTTTCTCTCCGTGCTTTTGGTAGCGGTCGGTCCAGTACCACTGTTGTTCAAATCTTGCGATTTTTTCAAATTTTACGATAGAAATGTGTAATTCGTGACAATTTTGAAAATCGCAAAAAAACGTCTATTGTAAACTAAAATTGACAATTTACGGGGAAAGTACAATAATTTCTGTAATATGTACGTTTTTTTTACGGAAATGTACGGAACTTGATGAAAAGAAACGTCGTAGTTATTAATACTTTCTGTTCAGTGAACTGAACAAAAATATCACGGAACTTGTACATCTCTTCATTGAAAATGTACGGACATTTTTGAAAAGACACGTTGGAGCGTCATACTATTTTCGCGGGATAAGTTTGAAAATTGTACGGGCGTCTTGTTCATTTTTTTTTAAAAGAAGCCGCCATGAAATATTGAAAACAAAACCGCAAGGAAGTTGCCTCCTTTTATCCTACCCTCCTCTCTCCCTAGCTTTTTACTATACTCTCTTCCATACTTCGAAGGTGAAGAAAAAATTGGCAAGTTACGATGAAACTATTTCTGTCACCGGTGCCACGATCACATCAACCGGGTGGACAACAACGGACCATAAACCTCACCTAAATATTATCGCTGTCACCCCAAAAGGTGACATGTTTGAGGTGACATGTTTAGGGCGGCAAAAGATACGATTGGGCATATTAAGGACGCCGCTACATATGTCAGCTGTTGGAAAAGGGAGTACTTGTTATAGGGGTGGAGAATGTGGTGCAAATTATTAGCGGTTCTGCCCCAGTGAACAAGGTTGCACTCTCGTTGCTCGCGGCAAATTACCCTTCAATCACGTGGACGCCATGCACTGCACACGTTCTCGACTTGATGTTGGAAGATTGGAGTAGTTTGTTATTGTCGTGCATGTGACAAACGAGATGGTAAACATGCAACACAATCAGCTGCAGGACAAAGAATAAAGAAATAAGCAAGAAAGTTATGAACATCTCTGAAAATAAGTGAAAATAAATCTGTACAAGCAGCAAGCAACAAATAAACATATCACAAGAAAAATAAAGGTAGGGTGAGAGAAGAAGCTAGGAGGCTCTGTTTATTATTAAGCCAACGGATAGCCACTAGGCTCCTTGGTCAGTTTATATTCCGTATAAGAGTTCGATTAACAAAGACTTAACCTAAATCTCAACACGCAAAAGCTGGATATCAACAAACAACAAGCGAATATGGATAACCAAATTCGGCCAGACCATGGAATAAACAAGGGAAAGCTAACCCTAATTCTGCATCCACCAAGCAAACCACACAGGCAAACCCAAAACTGTCTAATCACAATCCAAGGTTCAGTAACAGCTTGGGAGATAAGGTTGAGCAGCGATCCATTTCATAGAACGAGATAAGAAG
The DNA here is from genome assembly GCA_037447655.1 of Zygnema cylindricum. Taxonomy (NCBI): domain Eukaryota; kingdom Viridiplantae; phylum Streptophyta; class Zygnematophyceae; order Zygnematales; family Zygnemataceae; genus Zygnema; species Zygnema cylindricum. Next base: position 577,279 of record JBBHKE010000271.1, on the reverse strand, counting down.
TGAAGGGAAACCGGTTAGGCCTCGGCGTGAGCCACATAGATTGAATTGCAAGGCAGATTACAAATGAAGGTGAGTGTAAGCTAGGCAACAGAACGCTTAATGACAAGAGAAAATAGTCACTAAAACTATCCTGACAATTCCACAAGAAAATAATGAAAGCAGAGGTCAAATCTTCTAAAAAGAATTCATGTGTTCTTGAAATTGTGAGCATAGAATTCACCTAAAATTCACTAAGTACAAAGTCTACTGCTGAGCGTCTAACCTACTGTACATACATGAGTTCTATGAAGTCGTCTGCGCCTAGTTTGGATTCTGGCCAATAGGCGACCAGAATCGTATGCCTTGCGTTACAAAATCTACAACCTAAGGATAGAAACTTTTCCTAAGCTACATGTGAATGCGTGAGACCTCCAAGGGTCTACGACTTCAAATGGGCCAATCGCGTCGTTTGAATCTCGTTTGTCCGTTTGTCTGCGTCCTTGTTGGTCGTTGATGCGCGATCGAATTCGCGCTAGTCGTGATATACTTTGAATTTGACGTTTCGGTAAACATATAGTATAGACGACAACTCAAATTAGATCGCGAAAATTCTGATGCCTAATGAATAGGCGTACGCACATCAATATGCTTGCGGGTTCCATGTTGCCTAACGATTTTGCCTACAGAATCCAATCTGTCCGCGAGTTTCACAGCGTCAACGAAAATTTATACGGTCCTGTCGCCACCGAAACATACCAAAATACAAGTTAGTGTGGCGTTAGTTTTTACGGGCCGTTTCCATGCCATTCAAATGCAATTAAATGCAGTTTGATTTTAGCCGACATGATACGACATGACATCATTTATATCTAAACCTGTCCGAGAGGCAAAAGAAATTTTGAAATTCATCATTAATCGTAGCATGAGTGTAGCAATATTCAATCAAATTTCTGCACTTTGGCTTCTGAAACCTGGAGAGACTAGGTTTGCCACAAATTTTATTATGCTCCAGAAGCTATTTGATGTGAAAGAGAGTTTGGGGCGTTTGATGTTTGACGACAAATTCAAGAAATGGGTAGGGAAGCCTTTGTACAGGATAGAAAGGGCTAAGATTAGGTGCTACGTTTTAAGCACGGAGTTTTGGGTTAGAGTGAGTGAGGCCGTGTCAATTTTAAAACCTCTGCTAAGGTTAATGAGGGAATGCGACAAAAGTGACCCGAATGTGGGGAAGGTTTACGACGGTTTTTACGCGATTGGACAATTTTTGGAAAATTAAGCTTGCGCTGGAGGAGGTAATATTCACAAGGCATGCAGATTTTGGAAGAGTTGAATACCGCTTAGGTGGCGAGGTGGAAGATGTCGCATAGTCCCATTTATGCGGCTGGCTTTGTACTCGTTTCGGTGTATCAAAGTCTTGCATATGGGCAACGTGCAAACGCGACAGTTATGGAAGGTTTTCAGACAATGTTGGAGAGGATGCTTCCAAATATGGAGGAGTTAAAAGACGCCCGCGTAGAGTTGTCCAAATATCGAGGTTTTGAGGGAATATTTAGTAAGGAAGTTACACTATGTTGTGCAAAGAAGATGTCGGCGTGGAAGTGGTGGCAAGAGTTTGGCTCTACCACTCTTATCTTGCAAAAGGTTGTAGTAAACATACTTGCATAATGCTCAGCTGCCAGCCCTTCTGAGCACAATTGGTCAACATATGACCATATACACTCTAAGAAAAGAAATAGATTAACGGCTAAAGGGGCTAATGATTTGGTATGGGTTTTCACTAATCTCAAACTGTTCAAGAAGACTAAGGATGCTAGTTATGAAGAGAGCATGATGGCATGGGAAGAAGAGGAAGGTGAGGTAGGGGAAGAGGGTTTGGATGAAGACATCATGGACGTTGATGTAGGGGAAGAGAATTTAGAGTAGAGATAGATGAAGAAGATGTCAATTTTTTTTTGTATTAATATGATGGCACTTTTTTTAATAGTTTGTTATATTATGTTGTGCAATGTTGTATGTGAAAAATGCCATTTTTACATGGTCTGTACTTTAAATTTTTGCATTCGTGTGCTATCTGATAGATAAAGAGAGAAGGCATAGAGAAGGCGACCATGGTTGCGTGTTGTTGTTTTGAAATATTTGTTTCGTGCGTACGCGACATTTCATGCGCTTGCGACAGTTCATGCAAAATGGAATTTAATGTGGCGATTCGAATGGATTCACGAATTCGGGAAGTGAACGTACGGATAAAACTAAAGTGACGTAAGGGACTCGGTGAGTGGCGTGAATAAGTATTGAGAAATGGACACCGGATCGTGAAGCGATCCGATGTGAAATGAACGAAATGTTGAAAATATACGCCGCCGGTACGGCACAGCTGCGACGCAGACAAGACTGCGCAGCTACGGTTATTTTGGATATGATGCGTACGGACAACGCAGCTGACGCAGCTGCGGATAATATGAATATGATCTGGTACGGACAACGCAACTGCGATTGGTATTAATCAAGTAGGCGGACGAATATTCATAAGAATATCTAAAGTAACTAAGCAAGTTGACGCCTAGTATGCCGATTTTACGGAGGTGTCGGTGTAAATATTCTGTACAACAGAGGTTTGTGATTTTGCTAATTAGTTTATTAGTGTAGATTTGTCTATTCTTGACATACCTTGAATTATCCGGGTATACCCACAATAGTTTTTGTAGATGGTAGATACCGTACGGCTTGTATGCCTCCGTACATTCACTAGTGAACTCTTTGAGTATAATTTGTAGGACTTAGATTATTTTTGAGTATCTGCTGAGTTAATCAAAGACATGGCAGACTATTCTTCTGCAACTTTGACTTGTTAGTGTAATCACTCTGGTTGTTACTTTCATGTGAAACTTTGTGGACGTACACTATGATTTAGATACTATATGTATGTGTAGTTTCATTTTGTTTGTTTCTGTATGATTCTGTGAGGAGTCTACCTCGTTAGTTTGGTAAACTGTTAGATATTTTTGGGAAACTCTGCAACTCTTGTCTTTTGGATGCTTTTGTGGATTTGACTATAACTTTGGGAAGTTACATTGTCTAGGATATACTGTATATTGATGCAATTTGAGGTGGTTTGTTTAGTGTGGATAATCTGTGTTATTTGAAACTCAACTTTTTTGAGGGTTAGTCTGTCGTGCTTCCGAGAGTAATCCATGGTTAGAATAGGCTATAGACAACAGGTTATCGGCCCACAACCATGGCTACCCATGTTTTTGATGGATCTAAATATCACTATTGGAAGAGTTTGCTCGAGAGCTACTTCGAGATGATGGAGCTAATGGATGTGGTGGACAATACCTTGGTCTAAACATCAAATGGGTGGAAAAAGAAAAATCATGAGTGTCTAAAGGTTATGAAGAACTCCTTGATTGAGAATTTGGTAATGATATACATAAGTTTTAAAAAGGCAGCTGAAGTATGGAAGTGCTTAGAATGTACGTATGCAAAGACGTCTTTATATCATTGGCTTAGTAGTGTTACCAAAATAGTTGAATACAAGTATGTAGGAGGCAGTATGGAGAAACGCTGTATTGACTTACAAGTATTATTTGCAGAAAATGATTTGGCAGGAGAAAACTTTACAGGTGCTCAAGAAGCTCTCTTGTTAATGAGAATCCTACCTAAAGAATATAAGAGTGCATTAGATCGATTAAATTTAATTGATAAAAAGGATTAGAGCTTAACTGTAGCTAGACGAGTTGTTTTAGACGAAGAGGCTAATAGAAAGGTCTCATCAAGTGAGAGGAATAAAAATTAATCTAAATCTCAGTTTCATAAAATTAAAAGTAATAGTGAGTTTGGTGATCAACCTAAGAATTGTTTTTACTGTAATGATTTAGGACAAACCTTCAAGGTATATCCGTCATTTAAAAGTGCATGTGTTACAATGAATTTTAGAGATGGATGGGACAATAGCCTTGTTCAACCCTCAACAAGAAGGGAATCAAGTGCTTTAGTGAGTGAGAGACAAGACTCGACCGATAACAAAAGCCATATACCGTGTGTTGACGAATTTATTTTCTTATCGACCTTCTATGTTGTTCAGAATGAGGTGAAAGAGGTGACAGAAAAGGATTCGTTTGCTGTCAATATTTCGTATAACAGATTGGTGAGTGACACAAACTTACTAAAGGAAGAGGAAACTAAAATATGAAAAGTTGAAGGAAGTGAAGGGCACATAGAGGTGGAAGAGAGTGGAGAAAATTTTGTCACCGCAAATAGTGAGGAGATGGAAGAGAGTGAAAAATACTCGACTTGTGTGACTTCTTCTCGTGATAAATTGGTGTGTAAGAATGACTTAGAAGGAGAAGATATTTTTGAAGAAAGGGGAGCCAGAAAAGTAAACTTTAAATTCGTTGAAGAATATTCTTTAGATATAGAGAACACTGAATTGAAAACAAAACTTGGAGAAATGATAAGAGAAGATGATGAGATAGAAAATAGTGAATTCACACAAAATGGGGAATTAACATCAGAAGTGGAAGATATTGTTGATGTAAAAATTATTGAACTCAGCGAAAAACGGGTAGAAATTGTTAAGAAAATGAGGGTAGGGAAGGAGGTTTATAAGAGCAGGAAAGATCATAAATTTTGAGGAATATGGAGAATAAAAAAGAATACTAGGAAGAGGAAAGAGCAGCTAAATGAAAAAGGGATCAGAGTGAATATATTGAGAATGCATACATTTAGGGGAAGTGATAGATCTATGGAAAAAGACCAAAAATAGTGAGAAAAGCCACACTTTATAGAGGTAATGGGAAGGCAAACCATGGATAAAATACAAATTCTATAAAAAAATCAGGAAGTCATAAGAAAACAAGGAAAAAATACAGATTGCGGAAAAACAGTTGGAGAAAAAACATGTTGCAAAATCGATCAAACTGAAGAACAAAACAAGCAACGTTGATAAAATGTGTGACGGGAAAATGAAGGGGCGTGAGCGACTTTTCAAAAAACCTTTAAGAAAATTAGGTGCAGTAACTTAAGTTACTTATATAAAAGGAAGCGAAAAGGGTGGAAGTATTTAATAGGGGAGAAGGTGCAACGATTGTTTGATGAAAGTATGTAGGAGATAGCTTTTCGACAAATTTGATAACTTGGCTAAATCACAGATACGGGTGGAAATTCGGAGTTAATGGAGAGGTGTTATGGCATTAGTAAAAGAACACTTTGGCGTTAATAGCATAGGGGGAGCGGTTACGAGATCAATTTTGAAAAAGGGCATTTTTTCAAGAAGGTTGGGAAATGGCAAGAGGATGCGGAGCAGTGGTGACGTCAACAAATACAGTGGTGATGTGTTGTTTTTTTTTTTGTTTTTGAATGTTGAGTAGTGGAGGTTGTGAAATAAAATCTTACATCTCTAAATATTTTTTACGTCCTTGCGTTTGTATGTACCTCCATTAGAGTAGAAAGATATGCAAACTGAGTGGAGTACTGAGTCTAAAGCTTTAGGGGAGTGTTGAATTTGAAAGCTTTAATTCTCAGTAGATTAGGCAATGAGGGGAAGTTGACGGTAGAATGGAGCAGCTGCTAGGGCTGCAATGTCAAACTAGCGCAGCATGGCAGCATAGCAGTACACGTTGCATATTGTATTCAAACTGGGCTGCGATGTCAAACTGGCGCAGCTTAGCAGCATAGCACTACACGCTGCATATTATATTCAAACTGCGTCGCAATGTCAAACTGGCGCAGCATAGCAGTACACGCTGCATATTGCATTCCGGGTGCACGAAAATAAATTTTCGAGGGAGTGTTGTTTTGAAAATTTTGTTTCGTGCGCTTGCTCCACTGGAGAAGTGTTGTTACAATATAATATTTTATTCATTATAGCGTGGATGATATGGATTTGGTTTGCGCTGTAATAAACAACCTTTCATCAGAGAAAACCATGCACTTAAGCTTATGATTATTGTTTTATTATAGCGAATGATATGTTGGGTTTTAATAATTCCCATAGTTTCTAATTATACTTGTTTGAGTTTGTATACTTACGCTTATGTTTACAATTTTACTGTAGCGAATGATATTGAGGGTTTTAATAATTCCCAACATTGTCTAGTTATACTTGTTTGTTTGTATATCGTCTCATTTGAAAAGGATGAATAACCTATGAAGTTACTACTTGCATATTCTATGTCGTGTGTGGTTGCTTACAACCCGTCGTTAACCGGTGGTCACAACCCTATTAACCATCAAAAATAACTACAAAAGGGTGAAAACCAGGTTTTTTGTCAACATATTAAATACATGCAACGAGGTTTCGACTAAAAATGCGTGTTGAGACCACGTTTGGTAATAACCTACCTACGCATCCGATGAAAATAATGACAAATGGAGTCTTTAGCGCCACAATAACCCGTGTGCGGGCAAATTTAATTGGATATCGGTAGATCGACCATTTACACGTGCACGTTAGGTGAAGTTGGGATTGTGGGGTGACTTACAATTGCACAAACTTTCAAAACGCACAACCCGTCGTTAGCCGTTGGTCACAACCGTATTAACCCAATATTCGTACACACAATTGCAACGAGTTGGTTTTCCGTTCGTATGAATCAAATTATCAATGTGTATATTTTATACAAAGTCATTACGATGCTTACCAAAAGTAACAAGATTAACATGTTAAAGTGGAAACATTGACAAAGACCAAATCAAAGTACAAGACTAAACAAAATATGCTATAATCTTTTGAACTCATCGTTGTTGGTTTGAAAAGTTAGTTTCGTGCATGCGTGTCGTTTTGTGCATACATAATGTTTCGTGGGTACAATACACTACTCTAATGCTATCTTGATTTACTGTGGAGGTACGAATTGATTTGTGGATTTGGGGGAGTAATGGTACTAATTATTTTTGGGATATACAGAACTAAGTGGGTGGCGTGAACAAGTAAATGAAGAAGTACGGAATATGTAAGTCAAATGTAAGGAGGATCGCGAAGCGATCCGATCTGGAATGTTTTTGAAGAAGTACGCCGCCGGTACGGGCTAATTTTATAGTACACTACCTGCGCTAAAGCGCAGGGAGTAAACTGAGACCTGGCAGGTTTTATTTATAGTACACTACCTGCGCTAAAGCGCAGGGAGTGGTTTGACTGTCCCGGCGGCAGGCATCGAGAAGAAGCCGTGGGAACTACAGCACTTCGTATTAGTGGTTTTAGGTGAACCACTTTACTGTAGTGAAGTAGGTTTAATCGGGCATGGCCGCCGCATGAAGAAGTTTTTGTAAGGTCTAGCCTAGCGAAGCGCTAGGAGGAATGTAAACTGAATGTATAAGGCATGAAGAAGTAAATGAACAAGTGCGGTGGGTGAATCAAGACATATAGGGTTTTTATTAATCATGGT
>JBBHKE010000271.1:518435-569905 GCA_037447655.1 Zygnema cylindricum | reverse complement strand
TTGTATTGGAAATATTGTGGCAAATTTTCATACCTATTGTGTGTCTAATTTGCTTGGGACGTCATTGTGAAGCTGGTCAGATTTATCAAAGTTCTGGCAGGCTGTTTTTCTGCAACTTTGACTGGGTGATGTGGGAATTCTGGTTAGTATATTTATATGAGAACTTGTGGAAAAACTAAGTGGCCTAGGAACTATCTTCTTGTGTAGTTTCAGCTTGGTTTGGTAATTTTGTAGAATTCTGAGTGGAATCAAAGTAGGTTGTTTTGGGGTAGTCTGTGGTGCTTCCGAGTGTACATTCATGGCTGAAAATGGCTATGAACAACAATTAGTAAGGCATCTACTGCCCTACGCCCTCACACACGTGAAAACACTCGCCTCTTCCCATAGCCTGTCGGAAAAAATTCTCATCCAGGCCCTCGGAGAGGAGATTCACTCAAGAGGGAAGAAAATAGACCGGGCAGATCAAGCCAGATCTGTCTTTTGGTCCGCCGACCCAAAGACCCCTATGATGGATAGCGATTATAAAACGTTATCGGTGGCGCTAATCCTCAACCGGACGGGAAATTTCAAACTCAACAAATACGGCGGATATTAGGATGCATGGTCGATACCTGAGCACTCCCAAATCTAATTACCTCTTCGGTTCTGCAGCAAATAAATGAGGAACTCCGACCGGAAATCTGCCCCAGTAGCATCTGCTTGAGGAACTCTGACCGCAAATCTGCTCCAGTAACATCTGCTTGAACACTAATAGCAGTGGGAGCCAGCGGGTCCATGGAATTATCAAGGCTGTATTAATCGAGTTCTCCGATGACGCGGGTCAGAAGGTCCGAATTCATCTTCCTTTCTTGGTGGTGGAAGGTAATCGATTTGAAATTCTGCAGGGGATGGCCACCTGGATGAGGTTGAATATGGGATTAAGTGTGTGGAAGGAGCAGTTTACTGTTCGGGAACTTGAGGATCCGGAAGGGGTCAAGGTGGTGGTACCCCTGGATTTATGGAATAAGGGGAAAAACAATGCTCCCGTAGCCGGATGTTATCCTGTTTATGCCACCCACACTCCAACAAAGCTGCTCGCCAGCGCTACCGATATCGCAAACGTGATATAGCAATTCCCTATTTCCAAGCGGTGGGGAAAGGGATACCAGAGCAGATTAACACATATAGCAACACTTCGGCAGGAAGTGGACCAGTCCTTCGCAACTGTGTTTGCCAGGGAGAAAAAGTCTCGGACGAAATTTTCGAAGGTTCCACCCGAAAATCACAAATTCAATCGACAATTGGTGTCATTATCAATTCCAGATTCCGGACTCCGGATGTTATCCCTATTCTATGGAATTAGCTCGGACATAAAGTATGTATTGAAAGCAGGATATAACGTGGAGTCTTATGTAGGCGTGGAAATCTCCCTTGATGCTCAGGCAGTCAGTGAACACCGACTACAACAGCTCCACCAATTGTACCCCCAACAACTTCTAATATCCGCCATTTGCAGATCTAACCAAAGCCTTCCCCAGAATGTAAGAAATATCCTAAAACCCCATTTAGCTATGCAAGAGCGAGTAGATTTGGTAATGGCAGGATGGCCATGTCAAAGATACTCTCTAGCAGGGAAAGGCGAGGGACATCAAGACAGCCGAAGTCGAACCTTTTTCCAGATGATCAAATAAATTTCCTGACTCCAAATGTCCCAAAACACACCAGTGGGGTACGTTTTGGAAAATGTTCACCCAGGAGAAGTTAAAAAAAAACAGGTCGCCAATAGGTGGAATCAAGTTAAAGAGATTCTAGGGGCTCCCCTCGATTTTGATGTAGCACAACTGGGATCAAGGGCTCACAGAGTTCGGGCTTACAAGATCAATGTGATACCTCTATCAGTCCTAAACCAGCTCTTACTAGACCACAAAACAGATCCTCAGATTACTCTGCAACAAATTCTAGGGCCAGGGCGGATGGCTACTCCAGTTACCAAGGCTGATCATCCTTCGTTCTTCCGGTGCAACGGCGAGCCCTGCCAACCTTGGTTTCCTCCCACAACAGCCATGCGTATCGAAATGGAGCAACCGAAATGATATTGAATTTGGACAACACCAACGGTGGAAGAACGAGAACAAGCAATGGGATTCCAATGTGCCACCACAACAACACCAGGTATTTCAGACCTCAATAGGTGCAGCCAACTCGGACAGAGCATGGATCTCAATGCAATTACTTGGGTGATAAAACATTCTCTTGCCTTTTCCAATCTACAGTCTTCTCAAAAAAGGGCTAGCTACCTTCAAGCTCCAAAGTTGTTAGCAGTACAGACCAACTTGTAGCTTGAGGGGGGGAGGGAGGCAAAGAAAAAGAGACAGATTTTATCATCAAAATTTTTTAGTCCCAGCATTTCACACAAAATCAAGGGATTCCTCACTGGGGGGGAGCGGAGGGTCGGGAGGGGGACAGCTTAGCGGAAGTTGTTAGCAGCAGCATTCTGACAGGAGGAGAAGTAGACCCACAGGTAGGGTTGGAATTTGATATCCCCCGCTGGGGTAGACCCCCAGAGGCTTGGGCAGCGATGGAACCCGAGAAGATGGAATGGACCTTAAGGGAGCAGTTGGACCCTCAACAAAAGGCCCGGCTCTCCAACCTGTTGGAGAAGAACAAACTGGTGTTCTCCTAGTCAGACACTGACATTGGCATCTACAAAGTGACCCCCTTTCGGATGGATTTAATAGACGAGACGGCTTTTGTTTGGCAGTACCCGCTCAACTTCAAGGAAACGGAATTCATCACGGCAAAGGTAAAAACCTTGGTGGAAGCAGGATTGGTGCAAGAAAGTACTGGACTCCATGGGTTTGCGTCCCCGACCGTTCTCCCTCCCAAGAAGGACTCGTCTAGGAAAACGGTAGACTTTCGTATGTGTGGAGACTACCGGATGCTTAACACGGCAACCATACCTGACCGATACCCAATGCCTACCCTAGAACACGTTTTCGACTCACTGGCCGAGGCCACCATTTATTCCACTTTAGACATGAAGAATGGGTTCCACCAGATCGCAATGGAGCCAAAGCACCGAGAAAAGACAACGTTTTGGGCAAGGTCTAGGTTGTATGAATGGCTCTACATGCCATTCGGGCAAAAGAGTGCACCAGCCGAATTCCAACGTGCCATGGACGAGGCGCTCCGGGGAATTGAATGTGCACGGTGCTAAATTGACGATGTTATTATCTTCTCGAAGACCTTGGAGGAACATTTGGAGCACATACAGAATGTACTTCGGGCTCTCCAAGGAGCGGGCTTGAAATGTTACCCAGGTAAGGGAATTTTTGGGGTGCAGAAATTATTTACCCGGGACATGAAGTTACACCCGGAACAGTTGGCCCCCATATGGTCAAGGTGGCAACCCTTGATGCCCTTCGCCCTCCTCAGAACGTCTTTGCACTCCTCACGTTTTTAGGCCTGGCTAACTACTATCGGAGATTCATCCATGAATTTAGCAGTCACGCTCCGCCTTTGAACCAATTGTTGCGGAAAGACCAGGAGTGGCAGTGGACAAAGGAGCAACAGATTTCTTTCCAGTTTCTGAAGGGTTCCCTTAAGCAACACCCAGTGCTCCGGATGCCCGATCACCAGAGGCCGTTCCTCCTTTACACTGATTGGAGTCGGTTTGGATTGGGAGTGTAGAAACTAATGGTTTTTATTAGTATTTTCTAGGTCTGAAAAGAAATATAGAAGCCGAGGCAGTCTATCTCTAACTTCTCTCTCCAACTCTCAAACTTGTCGCAGTCACTGAGAAATTGGAGAGGAAGCTAGAGCCATGGCTACCTTGGCTATCCTGAGGTTTACGGGAATTTTATATTAGGTTTATTTATTTAAAAGGTATGTGCCAGCGGCTGGATTTGATCCTTGTACCTACCGGCCGGCAGACAGGAAATAGCCGGTAGCCTTAGCCGTTAAGTCTAGCAATAGTGTTACGTACTATATAGTTTGATATTTATTTAAATACATATACGTACGATAAGTCATTTAACTGTTATGGATTACGGGATACATAGATCCAGTAGTATATAATGTACGAATTACGGTACGGACAAAAATCAATACCGCGCATTTGTTTCGTAAGTGAAACAAATACCGCGCATGTATTTATTACGGCTACGATTAAATCCGAATTTAATCGAACGGCCGGGATTAGCGCCGAGATCGCGGAGGAAGATTTCCGCGGTTTGTGGCCATCGCCACATCGGATGACGCGTGGCGAAATTCCGTTGGATTGTGGAATCTTCGGAGATTATGGCACCGAATCCGGATTTGACACGTGTCGACATTTTGGCCATGTCGTACAATGTCCGTACCTAAAGTACACCGGCAGCTGTACTTTTGCGTACGGAACTCAATTCTGATTGGTTCCCTACATCAGTAGATAGAGTCTGTGAGAGAGATAGGACTTAGAAAAATTAGAAGATAGGACCCCCTCTCCCAGAGAGCTTCTGTATAAAAGGTCAACTTTGACCCTCCATAACTTACTGCTCAGGGGAGCAAATTCAGAGATTCTTTTTGCTACCGACTCAAAGGAGTCTTGCCTTCACAGGGGTGCAGGTGGTTAGGGTTTTTTGTCTGCCAGGGTGGCAGTTATCTTTGCTGAAACACAAAGGGGTCAGGATTATCCTAGAGGCTTCTTGGAAGTTGTCTACTCTGAGGACTTATGGAGGTCTCAGAGTTTCAGGTTATGGGCCTACCCTCTAGGGTACCAATCTTTAATGGAACTGGCTTCATATATTGGGAAAGTATGATGATAGGAGCTCTATGCGAAAAAAGGTTTTGGGGGATAGTGAGTGGACGGTTGGGGCGTCCATCAAGTCTTGGAATTCCTCTAGGGTTTGGAGGAACCAGATTCACCAGTAAAGAGGACCCACCTTCAACGGAGGAATCAAAAGAAGGAGAGGTGGTGGACAAAGGAAAGGAGAAGGAGACGACCACACCAATAGCAACTGGTTCGACATTCATGTCACCTATTCCGAGGAATGAGGAGAATGACACTGAAACCTGGGACTTCAACAATATGGCGGCAAAACACTTCATCCTACGCCATCTCACTCAAGGAATTGCATGTCCTTATTTGCAGGTAGAAAGAGCATCCGATCTTTGGATGGCTCTCATAGAGATGTACTGAAGTGGTACGATTCAGCAACAACAGTTGGCTGATCAGAAAGTTAAGGAGTATGTATACAAAGGGGGAAATATGTTGGATTTTTACAATGAGTTTGCTACACTCTTCATGGAGCTAGAGAGTGCGGGAAAAGATTTTAGTGAAAAAGAAAAGGTTAACTGTTTACTGATGAAGTTACCTGATGAGTTCGTGAACATAGTTTACCGTGTGCAGGACTTGCCTGACTCAAGGTGGATATGGAACTCAGTGGTAGGGATGATTCTCGTTCAAGAGAATACAATTGAGATCCGAAGGGGAGGAAAGAGTGGCCAAGCCTTGGCAACAGCGACTGATTGGAGGAACAAGGATTCCCGAAAACCGGTCGGAAACTATGGGGTAGGGAGCAGAAAAAACAGGCCGATGAGTTCGAACCAAGGGCTCCCAAAGGTCTATGTCATTTTTGTAAGAAACCAGAGCACTATATGGCAGAGTGCACTAAGCTAACCGAGCTTCGGTTAAAGGAGGGGCAGACCGGCGGTACCCCGAGAGGAAAGAAAAAGGCCCTTGTCACACAGGTACTTGAGGCTGAATCCGAGGACGAGGACGATGAGCTCCTTTTGGATGAGGAGTTGGAGGCGAAAAATGAGGTCGAAATTCCACGAAGGCAGAAATGTGCTTACGGTGGATTTAAAGGTGAAGCAGGCTGGATTGTAGATTCAGGTGCCTCCATGCACATGTGTAAGGATAGACACCTGTTCACTAAGATAAGAAAGATTCCCACCGTAGAGATAGAGTACGGGGATGGGAGGATAGTCACCACTACTCTTGTAGGATCGGTAGATCTAAAAGTGTTAGTAGAAGGAAAGACATCCATATTAACATTCTCCGATGTATTGTTTATTCCGGAGCTGAACAAAAATCTTATCTCTACATCAGTATTAGATGATAAGGGTTTTTTTACTAGCACTAGGGAAGGAGTCTTTACTGCTAGTTTTGAGGATGATGTCTATTTCATTGCTGAGAAAGGTAGCCATGGGATGTTTAGGCTGATCTTAAGTAATGAAAAAAAAAAACTTTATTATGCTGGTGTTCATGATATTATGATGTGGCATAAGAGGCTTGGGCATGTGAATCTAGATAAGTTAAGAGAGATGAAAAAGATGGGAATGGTGGAAGAGATTCAGTTCAGTGAGAGTGATGATATAAGTGATTGTAGTGGATGTGCTCAAGGTAAAGCACACAGATTACCCTTTCCTAAGTCAGCCACCTATAAGCGAGAAAATATTCTAGATCTAGTACACACAGATATTTGGGGACCGGCTAAAGTGCCCTCACCGGGGGTGAAGAGATTTATGATGACTATAACTGATGATTGGTCTCGGTATTCCCGGGTATATTTTTTGAAAAACAAGTCCGAAGCTGAGGATTGTTTTAGACGATATAAAGCATGGAGCGAAAAACTCCATGAAACTCCAATCAAGAGAGTAAGGAGTGACAATGGTGGAGAGTATACTTCTAACCAGTTTGAGGATTTTTTGAGGGAAGATGGGGTTCAACACCAAAAGACAGTTCCAGAAAATCCGGAACAGAATGGGTTAGCTGAAAGGTTAAATAGAACACTAAGTGATAGTGCTAGAAGTATGTTGTCAGATAAAAAGATAGGAAAAAGGTTTTGGGCAGAAGCAATGAACTGTGCTAATTACCTCAAGAATAAAGTTCTTACTTCAGCTATAAAAGATCAAACACCTTATGAGAGATGGACAGGCCGGAAACGAGACATATCTCACTTAAAGGTTTTCGGCAGTCAAGTGTTCAATCTAGATACTGATCGGTCCAATTGGAAGCTAGATCCTAAAGGAAAACCGGGATACTTATTAGGATATGATGAAGATGTTAAAGGATATAGAGTTTATGATCTAAAAAGGGAAGATATAATCTTAGTAAAGCATCTAGTAGTTATGGATGAAGGAAAGTCTGTGGATCCCTTCAAATATACGAAGTCAATAAAAATCAGATTTGAGTCAGAAAATTCCGATGACTTTGAGCTTCCTAACTATCCAAGTTTTAGAGAAGATGACATTCTTGCAGGAACAAATCAGACCGAAAAGGACTCGGCTGTGGAAACTCCAGTGACAACTCTACTCGAAGCGGAAGACGTGGTAGAAATTGATTCGGAATCAAGGGATAGGGGAGAAGCCGAGTTTGTTCGAAAGAATCCACGAGAACCATCTATTCCAGCCTCAGATTTTGAGGGGGGGAGGAGAACTAGCAAAAGACTGCAAGAAAAACAGGTTAATAACAAGGTAACTAAACTATCTCATCAAGATGAACCTCAAACTTATGGAGAGGCGATGACTTGTCCAGAAAGAAACCGGTGGAAGACAGCCATCAATGAGGAGATGGCTTCAATCATGGCAGCCGATACTTGGGAGCTGGTGGACTGTCCACCTAACCGAAAACCAATCGGTTGTAAGTGGGTTTTCAAATTAAAATTGAACCCAGATAACACAATCGAGCGCTACAAGGCCAGATTAGTGGCAAAGGGATTTACACAAAAGGAAGGAATTGACTACGAGGAAACCTTTGCCTCGGTGGTCAGATTTCCCTCCGTCCGCATACTTCTCAGTTTAGCAGCGCCGGAAGACATGGAAGTGCATCAGATGGACATCAAGACAACCTTTTTGCATGGAGAATTGGAAGAGGAGATCTTCATGCGACAACCCGAAGGTTTTGTGGAGGAAGGAGAGGAGAGTAAGGTATGCCGGCTGATTAAATCTCTTTATGGTTTGAAACAGGCACCTCGACAATGGAATAAGAAGCTTGATGAGTTTCTTACCGCTCTGGGATATATTCAGATCAGCTCAGATCACTCAATCTATGTTTTTGAAGATGAGGAAGGTTTAATATTTATTGCAATTTATGTTGATGATTTGCTTGTATTAAGTAAATCAATGGAAAAAATTAACAAACTGAAAACCGATCTTAAGGGGAGATTTGAAATGAACGATATGGGAGAAGCAAGATATATTTTGGGAATTCAAGTAGAGAGAGACCGAAAAAGGAAAATTATAAAACTGACTCAAAATGAAGCAATAGGGAACATGCTTGAAAAATTTCAAATGGATAAAGCTAATAGTTGTACAACTCCATTGGAGTTGAAGAAGGGAAGTGAGGGGAGTGAGGAAGAAGGAGTCATAGTCTTAGACGAGGAATTATCTCCTGATGAACAGAAGTTCATGCAGACTATTCCTTACAGGTAAGTAGTGGGAAGTCTAATCTATTTTATGAATTGTACATGGCCGGATTTAGCTGCAGCTGTAGGAGTGCTGAGTAGAAGTCTAAATGCTCCCACTAAGAAGGATTGGGAGGCAGCTAAGAGAGTCCTTAGATATTTGGTAGGAACTAGGGATCTATGGTTGCATTTGGGTGGGGAGAATACTGACATCACTACTTGGAGTGATGACAGTTATGGTGATGCTCCGATGAGGAGATGCACTTCTGGATATGTATTATATGTGGGTGATGGGGCTTGCTGTTGAAGTAGCAAACAGCAAAAGGTTATTGCTCAGTCCACCATGGAGGCTGAGTATATGGCCTCTTGCTCTGCTGTAAAAGAATTGATGTGGGTCAAGTCTTTGCTTGGTGAGCTTGGTCACCTTAAGAGTGGTGTGCAGAAAATATTTTGTGATAATCAGGCAGCAATCGCTATTTCTGCCAATCCTAAACATCATTTTAAAGCCAAACACATGGACATCAGACTCAGCTTTGTTAGAGAGAAAGTAGAAAACAAAATAATCAGTTTAGAGTACAGACCAGATAGTGAGATGGTAACGGATATGATGACCAAACCTGTGCCTTCCCCTAAGCTAATTTTTTGCAGGGAGAAGTGTGGTCTGAAATTAAAGATTGACTAGAAAATAAGGGGAGTGTAGAAACTAATGGTTTTTATTAGTATTTTCTAGGTCTGAAAAGAAATATAGAAGCCGAGGCAGTCTATCTCTAACTTCTCTCTCCAACTCTCAAACTTGTCGCAGTCACTGAGAAATTGGAGAGGAAGCTAGAGCCATGGCTACCTTGGCTATCCTGAGGTTTACGGGAATTTTATATTAGGGGTTATTTATTTAAAAGGTATGTGCCGGCGGCAGGATTTGATCCTTGTACCTACCGGCCGGCAGACAGGAAATAGCCGGTAGCCTTAGCCGTTAAGTCTAGCAATAGTGTTACGTACTATATAGTTTGATATTTATTTAAATACGTATACGTACGATAAATCATTTAACTAAAATGGATTACAGGATACATAGATCCAGTAGTATATAATGTACGAATTACGGTACGGACAAAAATCAATATCGCGCATTTGTTTCGTAAGTGAAACAAATACCGCGCATGTATTTATTACGGCTACGATTAAATCCGAATTTAATCGGACGGCCGGGATTAGCGCCGAGATCGCGGAGGAAGATTTCGGCGGTTTGTGGCTATCGCCACATCGGATGACGCGTGGCAAAATTCCGTTGGATTGTGGAATCTCCGCAGATTATGGCACCGAATCCGGATTTGACATGTGTCGACATTTTGGCCATGTCGTACAATGTCCGTACCTAAAGTACACCGGCAGCTGTACTTTTGCGTACGGAACTCAATTCTGATTGGTTCCGTACATCAGTAGATAGAGTCTGTGAGAGAGATAGGACTTAGAAAAATTAGAAGATAGGACCCCCTCTCCCAGAGAGCATCTGTACAAAAGGTCAACTTTGACCCTCCATAACTTACTGCTCAGGGGAGCAAATTCAGAGATTCTTTTTGCTACCGACTAAGGGGAGTCTTGCCTTCACAGGGGTGCAGGTGGTCAGGGTTTTTTGTCTGCCAGGGTGGCAGTTATTTTTGCTGAAACACAAAGGGGTCAGGATTATCCTAGAGGCTTCTTGGAAGTTGTCTACTCTGAGGACTTATGGAGGTCTCAGAGTTTCAGGGAGTTGTTTTAACTCAACTGGATTATGCAAGTGCTCCATATGTGGTAGCTTACGCTAGTAGAAGTATCAACGGAGCGGATGGGAATTACAGCAACTTCCACGGGGAATTACTGGCGGCCGTTTGGGCCATCCAACATTTCATACCATATATGTATGGAGTTCATTTCACTTTGATTACAGATCACCAACCTCTCAAGTGGATTATAGAGAACAGCAAGCTAACTGGCAAGCTCGCCAAGCTCGCCAAATGGGTGTTAATACAGTAGGAATATTGAAACTCTATAGGCTCCGTTGCCCACAAAATTCGCAGCTCCAAAAAAGGAAGCTAATCTAGGTAGTGCCGACTCCAACTTGATATAAACCCAAATGACTGACCCCTTGACACTCAAAACCCCAATACAACTTCACCCTTGTGAAAGAAGACATTCTGTGTGCTTAGTTCCACCACATAATGCAAAGTTAGAATATGAGATTTGGACACATTCACCCACTTTGACTTTCCCTTAGAATACGTGCCACCTTGGCACGTAAAGACTTTGACCGACTACACCCTTTTGTAGCCTGGAATCCCCAGAGTCCACAGCAAAAAGAATCACTGAATTTGCTCACCCGAGCATTAAGTTATGGCTGGTCAAATATGACCTTTATAGTTACAAGCTCTCTTAGAGAGAGGTACCGAAATATCACTAAGTCTTAGTCTGCCTACTCAAGACTACCTACTACTAAACCCTAGTCCAATAGGAACACTATATAGTACAAGAAGGTACGATGGGCGATGTACTTATTGTACGGTCATTGTACGACATGGTCTACAAGGTGACATCTGCCAAATCGGGAGCCATGGTTCCTCCCCCATCTTCTCTGGTGTCAAATAATGTGGCGCCACGTGGCACCGCGTGACGCTATCCCCAAAGGCCACCGAAATCTTATTGCGGGTGGCGGTTGTAACGGTGGCCGTCGGATCGGTTGTATTTATACGGCTTCGATTCGCTTCCATGCATAACTTGATTAATGCGCGTTTTCGTTAGTTTGCTGCGAATTAGTCCTTTGAATTAACAGTTAGATAGGCGTGAAACGTTGCACGTGTATCGTTTCGTCAGTGACTTAATGGATTAGACGTTGGTTTGTATATCAGATTACAGACCCCGGTTAAAATCCGGCCGCGGCACACCGGGGAACTAAAAGTAGTAAAATACCTTCTAATTCATTCTGCCTCCTTCTAAATGATGCGGCAGCCATGGCGTGCCTTTGGTCTTCTCTTTCTTTCTCTTTACAGTCTAAGTAAAATATAGAAGTGAACTATTAATCACCTCTTTTCAACACTCTATTTTTTTTTCCAATCCAGACCTAGAAAATACATAAATTTCAACAAACATAATTTTGACATAATCCACCGGGCTGGGGAAATCCATGGGAATGCCGACGGACATAGCAGAAATCTTGACCCTTCCACTAGGGATTCCACCGGAACCCATCACGATGAGGATCCCGAAATGAGTTTGGGACTCATTTGAGTTTCCTCTGCCTTTATTTGGCTTCCTCAATCTAGGGGAGAATTTTCAACTTTCTCTGTAGACGTGGAGGGGCAAGCGCCAACAGGAGCCGAGCGGAAAGATTTTTGGAATGACCTCGATGCACTTCAATCTATTCAACAAGGTTCTCCTCTTTCCCATTTGTATGGATTGCAGTTATTTTGGGTTCAAGGTCGAATGGGGGCGTACGAATAGGAGAGAGGCATTTTAATCCGGAAATGGGCAGACGGCACAAGGAAAGTGGTTAATCCCCCGACCGATAGGGAGACTCTAATTTTTTTCCCTCCACCAACAATGTGGCCACTTTGGGCAGAAACAGACCACCTCCGTGGTCACTGTATCGTACTGGTGGCACGGGTTGCCGACCGAAGTCAACTGGATTGTGCAGACGTGTTCTTCCTGTGATCGCGTCAAAGCAGCTTTCCACAAAAAGGGAGGTGCCCAGCTTCATTTCTTTCCCATCAGGGGAATGTTTTATCGGTGGTCTCTGGATCTCCTGGGTCCTCTCCCCACTAGCAGACGAGGGAACCGCTTTGTATTGGTAATGATAGAGCATTTTTCAAAGTGGATTGAATTGGTGTTCTTACCCCGGAAGGAGTCCAAGGTGATTACAGACTCATTCTTGCAAAGAGTGTTGTCCGCATTTGGGGCCCCAGCCCAAGTGCTGACCGGCCAGGGCTCCGAATTTGCGGGAGAATTCTCCAACTTGTTGGAATTGTGCATCATCGACCACCGGCTAACCAGCCGAGACTACCCACAAGCGGACAGTTTGGCTGAAAGGTGCGTACGGATGGTGAAGCGGTCACTGCCCAAATATTGTGTGGAAGAGGATTTAGGAGAGTGGGATAGAAGGGTGCCTTGGATTGCCATGGAGTATAGGCTCAGCTGGCAAGCATCCCTCCACTCCTATAGTCCATATTTCATTTTGTTCGGACGACATCCAATCCTACCCGGCGCTGCCTCCGCCCAAGCGGTGGTCCTTCCGGAGATGGATAGCAAAGGAGCGTTTGAGAAATTGATTCCTGAAAGGGCCAAGGTATTTCACCGGGAAATGCCTCTGGCCATGGGGAATTCACAAGCAGCTCAGCATTGAGATCAACTCTGGTATTCGCAACGCCAGAGCGGGAATTTTGTCCCGCGGCAACGACCATTTCTGCCAAGGGATTTCTTGTATCGGATGCAACAGAAAAAGGACACTTTGGACATTTCGGCGGGAAGGGTGATCTTGATAATGGCAAAGGTTTCCAATAAGGGTGTCTTAACACAAAAAGGAAAGGCCGGTTGGAAAATCAAGGAAAATGAGATCAATGTAGCTCCTTGTCACATCGGGCGATTGGAAGATGAGCCTACTTTCTACCTCACCTATTTTGCCGATCCACCATCAAGTTCCTCTGGCTGCCTCTCGTCCTCCTCTCGCAAACTTGTCTTGGTCTTTGACGGATGTGACTAATGTTGGCATCAGTCTTGCCTCCCCTCTTCTTGGGACCATCGTCCTAAACCCTCTGCACTCTGGTTCTGCGAGAACTGCGAATTAGGTGGGTAATTTTTCTTATGTCATAGTCACGATTGACTAAGAGGGGGGGAAATCAGGAACCCGACTCCATTACCAAGTATTCCATCCCTTTCCCCGGGCAGGTGGGGAAAAGAGGGGAAGGAGATATCTTTTCCCCCTTTCCATGCACTCATCCCTTTTTTTGCATGCATGATCATGGGAGAAAGGTTGGCAACCGTGGGCATGGACATTTTTATGGGAAGCAATCGCATTCTAAAGGGTTATTTGCAGGACTCCGATGCCGATTTCTCAGAGCAATGGGCCCTCCTCTCATGTTTCTCCGGCACGCTCGACAGTTGTCAAGCTCGTTGGCTTTATCGACACTTCTTTAGATCACTATGGATTTCCCGACCCTTTCTCCCCTGTACGGTCATCGGAGTACGGAGGAAGGAGTGTACCCAGCCGGACAAGATTCTTTTATTTTCCAAACTGAGCGGAACGCACTTTATTTTGCGCCTAACAGAGGCCGGAAGACGGAGTTATTACGTTTCAAGATTACCATTTATGTTACATGCGACTAGTTTCCACCTGTCACTTTGGGGGCTACATTGTGGAACGCCACGTAACTTTTGGGATAATCTTGTAGATTTTGCTGTTGGCTGTTTGTAGGAGGTTAGTTCAGGTCCACCAGAGAGGTGGAGCTTTATTACCTTAAGTCAAAGTTTGGCGTTTCACGTCTATTTAGAACCTTGTGCTCACGAGTGTTTCATAGAATGACATTTGGCTTCCAATCTAGCTGGAGCTAGTCGCATAACTTTTTGAAACTCTGAGACCTCCATAAGTCCTCAGAGTGGACAGCTTCCAAGAAGCCTCTAAGATAACCCTAACCCCTTTGTGTTTCAGCAAAAACAACTGCCACTTTGGCAGACAAAAACTCTGACCACCTGCACCCTTGTGAAGGCAAGACTCCCCCAAGTCGATAGCAAAAAGAATCTCTGAATTTGCTCCCCTGAGCAGTAAGTTATGGAGGGTCAAAGTTGACCTTTTGTACAGAAGCTCTCTGGGAGAGAGGGTCCTATCTTCTAATTTTTCTAAGTCCTATCTCTCTCACAGACTCTATCTACTGATGTACGGAACCAATCAGATTACAGTTCCGTACGCAAAAGTACAGCTGCCGGTGTACTTTATGTACGGACACTGTACGACATGCCTTAAATGTCGACACGTGGTATGTCCGGATTCGCTCCTTTAATCCTCGGAGATGGGGTCTTGCCGATTCCAGTTTGCAAAAACCGAGGAGTTAAGGAGGCCTTACCTGTTCCGGGGTCTTCGGGAGAGATTTCGTCTCCTCTTGTTATCCGCGTTACGTTCTGGGGGTAGGTTGAGCTCGCTTGCTATCATTCCACATTCTACTTTATTTCTCAATTTTTTTAGGGCAAGGTGATATTCTTAATTTTGAGACAGCATATCTATATATTATCTTTTCATTATTCTGAGTGGAAGTATATTTGTTCTCTCTTTGGTAATCCTTTTTGGGGTTTCGGCTAGTTTTTCTCCGGGGTCGATTACCACAATCTTTTGTACCAGTATAGTGGATTTTGAGAGAATCTTTGTTACACTTTCACCAAACCTTAACAATAAATCAGGAACCTGACTCCATTACGAAGAATTCCATCCCTTTCCCCAACGAGGTGGGGAAAGGAGGGGGAGGAGATATCTTTTCGCCCTCCCCATGCACTCATCCCTATTTCTGCATACATGTTCATGGGAGATAGGCGGGCAACCGTGGGCAGGGGCATTATCATGGGAAGCAATTGCATTCTAACTTTTGGGATAATCTTGTAGATTTTGGTGTTGACTGTCTGTAGGAGGTTAGTTCAGGTCCACCAGACAAGTAGAGCATTTATTACCTTGGTTAGTTCAAGTCCACCAGACAAGTAGAGCATTTATTACCTTAAGTCAAAGTTAGGCGTTTCACGTCAATTCAGAACTTTGTGCTCAGGAGTTTATCATTGAATGACACTTTGCTTCCAATCTAGCCGGAGCTTGTCGCATAATTTTTTGCCCTAAGTGTAGTACAACCTGTTTTGTCTTATGTCTGTACGATAACAATTCCTTGCCGCTGATTGGCTCCTGGTATTGCTTTGACTTCAGTCATGTCAGTAGGACAAGCTTTGCTTGTATAAGGCACTTAGGGCCGAAGGGGACAGGTTGTTGTTTCAGTACTGTCTCCTGAGAAAAACTCTAAAAATTCCAGCAAACTTTCTTGTGGAGAACTTCTGTTTTGTATGTGATTGTGACCCTATTGCCATCTTGGTTTGCATCCATCCTTTGTGGAAGTAGTAGTCTGGTTGGGTAGTTGGCACTATCTTTCCTGTTTGGGCGATTTGGGATTGGTGGCAATTGGAAACCGAGAAGGGTCTTGCCGGTTTTGGTTTGCGGAAACCGAGGAGTTAAAGAGGCCTTCCCTGTTCCGGGGTCTTCGGGAGAGATTTCGTCTCCTCTTGTTGTCCGTGTTACGTTCTGGGGGTAGGTTGAGCTCGCTTGCTATCATTCCACATTCTACCTTATTTCTCAATTTTTTTAGGGCAAGGTGATATTCTTAATTTTGAGACAACATATCTATATATTATCTTTTCATTATTCTGAGTGGAAGTATATTTGTTCTCTCTTTGGTAGTCCTTTTTGGGGCTTCGGCTAGTTTTCCTCCGGGGTCGATAACCAAAATCTTTTGTACCAGTACAGTGGATTTTGAGAGAATCTTTGTTACACTTTCACCAAACCTTAACAATAAATCAGGAGCCTCGCTCCAGTACCAAGATTTCCATCCCTTTCACCGGCAAGGTGGGGAAAGGAGGGGGAGGAGATATCTTTTCGCCCTCCCCATGCACTCATCCCTATTTCTGCATGCATGTTCATGGGAGAAAGGCGAGCAACCGTGAGCAGGGGCATTATCATGGGAAGCAATTGCATTCTAAGGGGTTTTTTGCTGGACTCCGATGCCGATTATTGAGGGCAGTGGTTCCTCCTCTCATGTTTCTCCGGCACGCTCGACATTCTTTTCTGAAATTCATTTTAGACCTATAAAATACTAAAAAAAACCATTAATTTCTACACCCTGACCCCTTTGTGTTTCAGCAAAAATAACTGCCACCTTGATAAATAAAAACTTTGACAGTCTCCACCTTTGTGAAGGTAAGACTCCCCTGCGTCAATAGCAAAAAGAATCTATGAATTTGCTCCCGTGAGCAGTACGTTATGGAGGGTCAAAGTTTACCTTTTGTACAGTAGCTCTCTCGCAGAGAGGGTCCTATCTACCAAATTTTTCTAAGTCCTATCTCTCTCTAAAACTCTATCTACTAAAGTACGGCACCAATCATAATACTATGTCGTACAGAAAGGTACACGAACTGGTGTACTTTGTGTACGACCATTGTACGACATGGCGAACAAGTCGAAACATGTCATTTTTGGATTCATTCCTCTAATCCCCGGAGATGCCGTAATCCAATGTGGTTGTGCCACGTTTCAATCGATGTGGCGATGATCGCAAACCGCCAAAAATCCTATTCCGCGATCTTGGCATCCTTCGCGGCCGTCCGATCAAAACCGTGTTTCAATCGTAGCCGTCATAAATACTTGCGCGATATTTGTTTCGCTGTCAAAACAAAATGCGCGGTATCGGTTTAGGAACCGTACTGTACTTCGTACTTTACCAAACTGTATCTATGCATGACATATATAGTTTCCGTTAAATGAATTAGTTCACGTCTAACTATTTAAATATTTGTCAAACCTTATATACTCTACCATTTGTCTTAGACTTGTAGGATAAAGCTAACCGCTACCGGCTCACTTGACGAACTGCAGGTACCAGGATCAAATCCTGAGTCCGTCAAGTATCCATTTAGTAAACTTACTAAAACAACTGCCTTTCTCTCTCTGGACAGCACAAGCAGCCATGGCTCTAGCCCCCTCTTCAACCTTTAGTGACTACGACAAGTGTGGGAGCTTCTCTGGACAGCACAGGCAGCCATGGCTCTGGCTCCCTCTTCAACCTTTAGTGACTACGACAAGTGTGGCAGTTGAAGAGAGGATTTAGAGGCAGACTGCCTCGGCTTCTTTTTCTACATTTCATTTTAGACCTAGAAAATGCTAAACCAACTATTAGTTTCTACAGACACGACCACATGTTAAAACAAGAGAGCCAAGTAAAGGAGGATGGGGGAGGCCAAGGCCAAATCGGAGGGCCGTGGTGAATTGAGTAGGTGATAATCATAGAGTGGACAAAATAGGTGTGGCGAGAAGCCCAGACCCAGAACCAGGTCCACCACATAAGAGAAGACGGGCACGCGAAGAATCGGAGGGAAGCGCGTTGAAAAGCTCGGATTTAATGGCGGCAACAACCCGGTCGGAAATCGAATCTTCGACACGCTCAACAGATTTTGTAACAAGAGTGGAGAAAATCGGCACATCCACTAGGGCATGGGGAGGAACAGAATGTGACGCATCCAATCAAAATCGCCGGAAGACGAACACACGGTTTGAAACCCGAGGGATAACAGTAGCTAGAACGGGGGTGTCCCCAGCCAAGAAACGGGAAACAAGAGTAGATGCAATAAGACACCAACTTCCCAAATAGGCAGCGGGAGCAACACGAGCTGTTGATAATAGACCCAACCCCCCAGTAGAGACAGGGAGGGATGCCTGAATGCTGGCCGATGGCCCAGACTCCCGATCAAATGCCCCACGACCTAACAGAGTGTGAAGGACGTCCATGAGGCGATCGTCAAAATCCGAGAGAGAGGAGACAAAAGTCGTGGTGGGAGGGGACATACGAGTAAGGTAAGAAGGGCGGTGGGGAAAACACTTGGTTAACATAGCAAAAGCAACTTGGGGATCTGGAAGGTGAGGAAGGTCGTCCACTTGGGCTAAATCTGTTTGTAAAGCATCATGAAGGATTTAGGTCACGAAAGTATCCGAACCAAGGGGGCAACCAAGCACACGAATGCCATCGGATTGAGAAGGGGTTTGAAAACCAAGAGGGGGGGTAAACAAAGTGGAATATCTTGAGGAGACCAAATAACACACTTCGACGGCTGGACTGAAAGGTCGAGTTCGGCTAAACGTTCCCTGAAAAAATCATATGCCAACACGACTTGTTCTCTGGGCCCAATGATGTGCGTATCATCTGCGACCGAAGGGAAAAGGTAAAAAGGGAAGGCGGTTGCGGAGGCACGAAGGGCCCGCTAATTGGCGAGGGCGAACAAAGGTCCGTCGAGAGGCTCGCCTTGGCGAGTGCCAGTCGCAGAGGAGAGAGGAATGAGATGACCATCTGGCGAGAAGGAAAGGCTACTTGTCAAAGAATAGAAAGCCCTCACAAATGGGAATAATTGGACAAGTCGGGCCCTCACAAGGGTGAGGGTGGTCAGAGTATTTGATGCTAGGTTGGCACTTATTCATTGGGAAAGTAAAAAGGGTAAGCATTATCCTATAGGCTTTGTATACGCTGCCTATTCTGTGGGCCAATGGAGGCCACAGAATTTCAAAAACATCTTTTCTCTGTAAACGCTTGTTGGATTATAGATCTGACGGTTGCGATTGAAAGCTAAGACTGTCTCCTTCCGATTGGCGGTTTCCATGTAGAAATCGGATAACTGTGTACGGAGAAAATCTGTTTTAACTGACGAAAAATTATTAACACTGATAGCGATACATTGTGTACTGTTTCCAAATGGAGGATATTATGTTCGTTAGGAGTTTCAAATACTATTCCTTCGCGACGAATCGACGTTGTTTTTCTCAATGATGGCCATTGTATTTTTGGTGAATTGTTTTGGCGAACGGTGCCTTTGTTATAATTGTTGGTTAGGCGATCCATCTGTTATATAGGCGTTGGTTAGGCTCTAAAACGTGTGTCGGAGTTGCTCTACATGACATTGTTGGGAAGAAGTAACGCGATTACTCTCACCTCGATGTTAAGAATGACTCGAATCTGAAGATGGTAAAGATTTTAGGTTGTGGGGTTTGCTTTGGATAAGTTTCTCCATACCTCTTGTCAGAGGGAGAGGGAGCGGGAGTTGGAGAGGGAGAGGGAGAGAGAGAGGAAGAGGGAGGGGGTTGAGGGAGTGGGAGAGGGAGAGTGGCCCTCTTGGTTTTCGGCCTAATTTTTATTTTATTGTCAAAGTTTTTCAACGTCTACGAACGTTTCTAGTTTGTGTACACTCACAACGAGTTTCAAGCGTGTATCGTCCTTACCATTTTTATTCTGCTAATAGATGTGTTTTATTCCCATGCCCCCTTCAAAATTCTATGATGTGGTTGAGGGTTTTAGTGGTGCTTGTAAAAGGGTTTTAGCTTTGTTGAAGTCGAGTATTTTATTTCGTTGTTGTTTGGGTGCTGCTTGTTCTCTTCAAGATGTTTGTTGACTTGCCCTTTTTTGTGTTTTACTTTTGTCAACATTGTTTTTTCATTTTCGTTTTCTCACAACAACAGTGGTTTGCCAGCTTGTTTTTCGATGTAATTTTTCTTTTCGTCTACTCAGATGGCAAGTACTGTGATTACTTTACAAAGATGTACTCACACCATTTTCTTATTAGTATGCTATTACTGCGAAGAAATTAAAAGTTTTTTTCACTCTATTTTAGATTCAAGGGCCCAACGTCAACAAATCATAAACTTATTTATACATCAAAACCTTATGTAAGCACACATTCCCATACTCTAGCCACTTGCGCTCACGCATTCGATACCTGTCCTCCCGTTTTATACATTTGGACTGGAGATGGTTTACCATCGCGCTTTTTAGTTCAATTTGCTGATTGAATTTACGCGATAACAGGTACGATTGATTTTCACAAGTCCAGTGGCAGCACCAGTGATTTTTCTGCCTTCTTCATGCATAAAATTTCAAGCCCAGTACCTCACAAATCTCTTGTCAAATTTCCAAGCTAATCGCGTGATCCTTGACCAATTGCACTAAACTGTGTTTAGAGTAACAAACAATTTCGCATGGTCAACAAAAAAGCGCTATGCAATGATCTCTACAAACGAAACCCACATCAAAAACTTACAACAAAAACACGAAGAAACAGGTAGGCAAATTTTCATTTAGTGCATTCCGTTGGTCTATCTTGTCAAAGTCATACCAGTTGAGATAGCTGCAAAGAAAAAGATTTTTAATACGATTCTACAAATGATTCAAGAGTATAAGCATACAAAAACAAAAACAATCATCAGGTTTTTGCAACAAGTGCACCTGGCAATATAATGGGACATGGAACAGAAAGTATATGCAAACAACATCCCCAGAGTTACCAAATCTTTTACACGACTTACTAAGACTTAGTACGATTCTACTACGACTTACGACAACTTTTCCAGACAACTTGCAACTTACGACAAAAACATTGTTCCAGAACTAAATGTGGATGGTTTAACCTATTCACAACGTTAATTACCGCTGTATCTTGGACTGACAATAGTTCATTCTTTGCAAAAGCCGGACCGACAAATCTAAAAAACCCTAAAAAAAGTGCCAATTTCTATCATCTATATCCTGCTTGTTCACAAACATCTCCTTCAAATCAAGTCAGGAAAAAAAAAGGACAACGTAGACAATTCTTTTCCTACGACAGCTGTTCCACTTCGTTAACACGACGATACCCTGCACGATTTCAAGAGGTAAAACAGCAAAATACCCTACCGAGTCACCAGTGAGTACTGGAGACTACAAAGGCAGGAAAACCCAGAAAACCGGAAAACCCGGAAATATGGAAAACCCTGTAAAACTTGGGATAAAAACATCCTATTTCTTTTATGCAGAACCTTCCAATTGGACGCCACTTGAAAATGACATATTCAAGCAGGCGAAAACACGCTGCTAAAGAACAGCGTGGGAAAAAACGACCAACCCAAGAATTCAAAAAAACCCTTATTAGAAAACCTAACTACATGCAAATGCCGGTTTTCGTCCGGCAGTGGCTGAGGCAAGAGGAATTGCCACTTTTCTCCAAGGGAAGCGGCGTTGCCACTTTTCAAGAGAGCAAGGCTTACATGAAAAATGCATGGGGTGAAGTTATCATGTATTCCAGTTTTGTTTCTCTGTCATGTCTTTTCTTTTTTGCCATTCTTTCTCCACCAGAGTTGTTACCGACAAGGGCAGGATCAATCACCGTGAGCGTGACGAACTGGCCATGGAAAAAGAGTGGGAGTGGCCTTTTTATACACTTGGTAATTAGGGTCTGCCCCCCATTTTCGATCAGCTGCAACTTCCAAAAGGGGAATCTGCAAATAAACGAAAGCTCCAAGATGAGTAAAACAAGTTTTTTTTCTTTTTTTTGCTTGATTTTACCTTACGCTGAAGAAAATAGACATGCGATACTATTCTCTATGATTATCTTTACGACTCCATTATCTATTACTATTCACTATTTTTATCTCTATACTATGACTTTATGAGCCATTACTCCCAAAAAATTTGTGAATATCAGCTGGTCGAAACCGTGAAACAAGATTTCAAGTTCATCTCGTAATCTTGAACTTTGTCCTGCCTACACCCTGAGTACAGAGTGATGAGAATGACAAACGAAGAGAGGGAGGTGGAGGGGAGGGAGGGCGGAAAGGAGGGGGGGAAGGGGGGGCGCTGATTTTTACATTTAATCACGACCAAAAGAGCGATTGGTTTCTGACGAAAAAATAAACAGTTTCAGATAAACAAATAGACTCACAACGACTGCGTCTGTTATCCTGATAACATCCGTCAAAATTGTCTGTTCATAAACAAATTGGATTCTGCTGCAGGACTAATCCGTAAAAACAAACAAAAAAAGACCAAACTCATTTATAATGGAAAGCAATAGCTTACCCCGCTCACATAATACAACTGAATAGTAGTCCACACAGGTCCCACCAAACCTGCAAAGAAACGAATAACATGTCCTTCAAACCGAGAACATATTGTTTCTCAACAATACAAAGGTGGACTGGTTTACACATTTGTTAACCTCAAACATAGAGCAGTGTCAGCTGTTTCTGGGATATATTCACCTTATCAGTGAACTTCATTCTGTGCAAATGTGGCAGACTGACTTAAATTAAAAAAAAAAACTATGATAGGCGGCAACAGCGATCACATTTCTCTGTCGAATACCCTCCTTTTTCACACACACAATAAAGGCGGAGGGAACACTGTGTTCCACACCTAGAGTTGCTTCTTTTACCAATTTTTCAGTTATAATATCATCGACTACTGGTCGAAACCAAGGCCCCAGAAATAACTGCCCTATTGCAATACAAGTGAGGCAGAGAACCAATCATATTCGCGTATTATCCAGGGAAAGCACTTTTGTCCACTTCTATGTCTGATAATCTGTCTGATATTCTATAATTCAGTGTTTGATATTCAATAAAATGACAATCGGTAAACAATCATTAAGAACAGTCGTCTGTGCCCTCAACCACAGTCAATAACCCTGTTTATGAGTTTGTTTAGAAATCACCTGTCCAATCCTGTTCCATGCCCAAAATCTTGTTTTCCATCCCAAAGTAAGAGTAGTACTAATTGTTTAGTATTCAAAGCTGAGACTTGACGTAGACATACCTGCTAACCAGCCCCAGCCTTTAAGCCCTTCTGAAGCTGTCAAAAACACGCCCCACCAAAGTAATATCTCCCCCAAATAATTGGGATGTCGACAAAACCTGCAAAACCATAGTTCCTCATTGGTACCCCATCAGAATGTCAGATACAAAAGCCTGAAAGAATGCTCAAACCAAAATATCAAAACATAAGTTACATCACTCATAGGGTAATTACACGAAAGAAAATTACCGCCATGCTGACGCTAAATAACTGTACGAATGGTTCAATTTACCGTCAAAACAAGAGTAAAACTTTAATTGTGTAATATCCCTATCACCATTTATATGTTGGCAAGGACACTTGCATTATGACAATCGCGGCCCATATAATAGAGATGCTAATTAACGTCTTGCTTCCAAACATTTTCTCTTTTTGTTTGAGAAAACACTAGTTCAGAAATTGTCTGATCCAGGTTAACCAAGGTGAAAGATGTACTGGAACGGAGATGCAAGCTGTACATTTGATATGACCTTAAAAAGGACTCCATACATTCCATTCTCGAGTATAAGACATCGCCCTGACATCTCTCTCTGGCCTTACGCCCTGAAAATATCACAGCAAAAATATAAGCAGATGATGCAGAGTAGGTTGCCTTACTTCCAAAGACCTGTATCGATCCATTTTTGAGCATTTGCTTCATCCTCTTTAAAACTGAAAAACCCGAATACATCACCCACACACGGTACACCAGCAGGATTTATTACCCACACACAGTACAACAGGATCTATTACTGATGTTTGCTGCACGTAACTATTATCAACGAATGATAACATGTACTTCTACATCAATAACTTAAGGTCATCAATCAATAGAGGGTAATTAATTTCATATATGACTGAGAACATGTACTCCTGCATCAAGAAATGAATGTCATCAATCAATACTGGATGATTACTTTCATATATGGCTTATAACATTTATTTTTACATCAAAAAGTAAATGTCGCCAATCAATAATAGATAATTAATTTTGAAGCCAACTAGGCAACTGCCTATCATACGGGCCAAACAACCATTAACTTCTGAAGAATTTCCTAACTACACAAGGCAAAAAATGTAAAACCTTTATTTGCTGGTAGATGTATATCTCAAAATAGTTAATGAACATGCAATGTGCACCGATGAAAAGTGGCAGAGAGAAACAGAGAATCGCATTTTATAACCTCTCTAGAAACCAATGACAGGAAAAACAAACAGGACAAAAATATAATATAGAAATAAGTTATCATCAAGGAACAAAAATCAGGCCATGTTTGAGGAATGCCTCTCGGAACTCGTTCTAGACAGGACACCTGATCAGATATCTACAATTGGAAATGGACCCTAAAAAACCTACAGATATTTCCATTTCGAACCTACTGCCACTTTTGCAATATTCATTAGAATAAAATTGAGAACATTATGCAAAAAGCACCTAGGCATGCCGAGTGACTAGAAACACAACTAATTTTTGCAAGACAAATTTACCACACATGGTCGGGGCTAAAAATTCCAGAATGTGACCAAACCCCCTTTTTTCTTGTGGTTTAACAGCCAGAATCCTCTATGGTATGTTCCTAGTTTAAAAACGGCCACGCAAATGATATTTCCTCAGTGGTCCATATATTTCAAAAGAAAACTTGTTTGTGACAAATAAATCATAAAGAGGAGCAAATTCAAAAACGAATGTTTGCAATCGTTGTCATGTTATGGTTATTTATGGAGAAATTATAAAATTCAATTTAAGGTAAGATGACTTACTTTCCTGAAAAAATGGACCTATGGACGTATTCTGCAGGTTCTAAGTTTTTCCGAATTGACCCATGATATGTTTCGATGGGCAACATTGAGTAGGTTGACGTACCGGTTCAGTATGTCATCCATACATTGACATAGGAGAAGGACAAACAGGAGAACTTAAAGTAAAGCAAAAATTCCAGCAAGAAGTTTAGGAGACGGGACAAAAAGAATAATTCAACCAATGAACTTTGCTTAGTAGATTCATAAATTCAATGAACCGTAGGAGAGTTGAGCGTACACAAATTTTTGATAATCAGCAACGGCTTCTAAAAGAAAACCAATGCCCCACAATAACATGCCTGCAACCCCACAGAATATGGACCATCGAACATCGGGAGAAAAAATAGAGAAAAACCTAAACGTCAGTTTCTCTGGGGTATCCATTTACTGCTAAAATAAACATCATTCCTTTCCACTCACCTATACAAAACAAGTACAACCAATCTGTAACGAATCAGATAGTTACAGAAGTTTATCAACAAGCAGTCACCAAACTAGACCATGGCCATTGAAAGACCATATTCAGCGTGTACAAAATCCCATACATGGAACAGCTATTCCCACCTCATAAACCAAATTAAGGAAAGTGTGACACAATAAGTTAAAAAAAAATGAAGGACACAATCATTTGGGAACAATAACAACAAAATGCAAATACAGAGGGAAATTAAAAATGAATCTTGAACTCTGAAAAACCAACACAGGAATTTTGCTTAAACTTTTTTTTACCGATAATATCGGTAAATGC
Organism: Zygnema cylindricum; assembly: GCA_037447655.1. NCBI lineage: Eukaryota > Viridiplantae > Streptophyta > Zygnematophyceae > Zygnematales > Zygnemataceae > Zygnema > Zygnema cylindricum. The sequence continues at coordinate 544,604 of JBBHKE010000271.1, read as the reverse complement.
CAGCCACGGAGGATTGTGTGTGCTGAAGTTGAGAAGCATTACTGGGAGTGAAACGACAAAAACCCAAAATGCCTACATAACCCAAAACCCACAGGAAGTAAGTGGAAATTATCTCCACTTCGAATGGAAGTTGCTTGGACAAAGAGAGGAGATATGTTATTTAATGACGTTACTAAATAAATAGACCAAAAGTAACCTTTAAACAACATTAGATCACTTTTCAGGACATTAAAGTACAGCCTCAAAGCTGATGCTCGTCAAATTTAACCGTACAAATTCAAAAGAAGAGCCTTGCTGTAACAGGGTAATTATGTCAAACAAAACAGTAAAAAGAGGTGAGGCACGTTGTCTCACAAATGTATGACAAACCTGAATATTCCAGAAAGCAAACAACATAGAAGGCTTATTACGTACGCCATCAAAACGACTATCCTTTCCAACCTGAAAGTCCCCAGCACCAAGAAAAATGGAAAAATGGAATTGATAAACATCACCATAGACACTTCTACAATCATATGCTAAGCAGACCAAAAAGAAAAATTCAAAGTTAAGGAAGAAATAAGTACATTCACCTGCTGTGGTATCCACAAGGAAGAATGGAAGAAAATTTCAGATTTTAGGGAGGCAAATACTTTTTTGGGGAAAACGATCCCAGAGGCAAGGAAGTTCGCCAGTGCATCTGAATCGAAGGTTTGCTAGAATCGACTAAGTGAGAAAAACCTTGTGTTTTCTTGACATTTCTCACTGTAGATATGATGTTAATAAAAGATGGGTAAATAGATGGGTGGGTAAAGGTGGGTATATCAAAGGTGATATACATACCTAAGAGACCTAGGTACCTAGATTGTACATATAGATTATTATATATTATTATTATTATTATTATATATATAGATTATATGTACCTATAGATTGTACATACCTTAAGCACTCGCATCAGAAGAAAAGTTCCTAACCGCACAGACCACACAGAAACCAGTGTGGTTACCATAACCTGCAAATGTGAATGCATAAAAAGATTGTGAGGGAGACAGAGAGGATGAGAGAGAACGCGAGAGAGAGAAAGTACATCAGCAGTAAATCTGATCCCCCAATACAACAGTGTTGCAATAATATAGTACTACGAAAACAACCAGCAGCAAGCCATGAAGTCATGCGAGGCATTCATGTAAGGTCTTGTCAAGTGCCAGAAATCCTTCTGAAATTTTCAATTAACTTCAATTTCTTTCAAACAACTTCACTGTAACTATACACCTTACTCCTCATCAACAAATAGGTCAGAAACAAAAGCAAGCACAAGCTTCCAGCAAGAGCAATCCTGCATAAGATTAGAGAAGAGGAAGATCATGAACATGAATAATATGTACACCGTCACGAATCGCTCCATGGTTTACAACTATTTCCCACTTTTTAAGTGGTGCTAAATGCATAAACCTTATGGTGATGATAGAACTCACACATACCCTCAAGCAAAAGTTTACGGTTTTGAAACAAGTCTGCTTTACATTTTGACACGCCTTTACAAAAAGAAAGTATAATAAGCATAAAAACAGAAAAGAATGTAACATTCTTTTACAACCTAACGATAATGTGCATACCACCCTACATCAGGTGCCCTGGAGAGAAGAGAAGAGAGAAAAAAGGTGGAAGAAAGGGAAAGAAGAAGGGGAAGGGAGAGGTGAAGTAGAAGTGAAGGAGCCGCAATGGGAGAGAGGGAGAGGGAAGGAGAGACTAGAAAGTTAAACAAGACTTGCCTGGCGTTCATAAAGAAAGCCCCCGGTGGCTAATGATCCAGTAGCCACCAAAAAGAAAGAGAGAGACCCAACAAGGTCAAAAAACTTTTCTGTCTGTACATCAGAACACCCAAGAACAGAAACATAAGCGTTCGACCCATTTACAATGAACAAATTCGTAAAACAACAAAAATGTTCAGCTCATAATAAGAAAACCATTTAATTAACTGCAGGATAAATATGCCAATGGTCTCTCAAAGCTTACTGATGAATAAGAAACATGTGGACTACCCAAACGGTACAGACAAAAGCAACTGCAAGCCTGAATTCAGTATATCAACAAAAGTTACAAAACAGTTTTCTGTGAAAAATAATCACAATCAGGTCAAAGTTCAGCCATAAACCAAACCTGAAGGAGTGCCGAAAATATGAAGCCAATCCATTGGATAGCAACATCAAAAACGCCAAACAACAAGAGAAGCTCTAGCGTTGAACTCATATTCACAGTTCTAAGTTCAGATTCACAGCCTCTAATTTGGTGGCTTTCTGTGCTTAAATTTGGTGGAATTTTGTACAAAATGTTGAGCTAATAGCATTAATCGCACTGCCAGGTATTGTGTGATCCAGCCTTGGCCTAGGATTCTGCACAATAATCGGGAACAAAAAAAGACAATCACAATGGAGGAAAAAAAACGTCAAATAATCTCAGGAATTTGTGACAAGCGAGGTAAACCAGACATTACATCAACATTACTACAATAAACACAGACAAAACACCAATAAAAGTTTTCACACCTGTTCAGACACAACGACAACCTGTTATAATTTTGCTTTTGTACTTCCATGCTTGAATACTAATCAAGACCCCACTCAGTTCACAATTTGTTCGGATATCAAGCACGGCAGTGAGCCAAAGGGCAGCGAGAGCTGCATATTGCATATAGACGATCCACTCCAAGTATGATTTTTGGAGTATGGCTTGGATATGAGTTAATTTATCTCTAATTCATCTGATTTGTGTTTCGTCAGATTTATGTCATCCATAATAACAGGTTGTCAACAAGAGATCCGGACGGCTGCACTACTGTATTGAACCATAAAACAAAATGGGGCCAAAGAAACTATGATCTACACATAATTGTTGTAAAAAGCATCAGCGTTCATACAATACAAAATACGCAAGCTCCATTGCTTTCTTTATAGAAAAAGGACACAGAAAGATAGAGAGAGGGAAGGGAGGGAGAGGGAGGGAGAGAGGAATATAGGCATGACCATCACCAAATCACATGACATGCAATTAAAATATCTGCAATTATAATTGAAGAACAAAAGCCCTATTGCGAAGTCTTCAGAAGCAAGTTGCAATTTGTCAAACGTTTGACACTCAAGTATAGAGCTTAAACTTCATTCACCACACGCCCAACAAGCAGCATACATTAATACAAACGTTCCACTAAGTTTAAACAATTTTTTCAGCTGCCTCAAGAAAAGGATCATCGGCTTTTGTGTAAGTCACAATAGCCATGGCTAACGGTGCAAACTTATTCCCGGGAGAGAGTGGAAGAGAAGAGGCAAGCAGAGAGGGAGGAAAGAGGAAAGAAGGCGGAGATTCGTAAACATAATAGTACTTTAGTTGCTTATAATGCTCTGGTTCGCTCAATCATGAGAGCATCACAGCACTTACATAAAACCTTCTATTCCTGAAGAAATTGTCAATATTAGCCATAACAGTACTTAAACCTTCTCTCCCCAAAGAAATTTACTAACACAAATAAGATATATCATGAGAGTATACAACACTTACATAAAACCTTCTATTCCTAAACATTTATACCAGTAGATGCAGATCAGCAACTCTTGCAAAAACCTCGAGTTTCAAGCTGAACGCACTGCAGATCCCTAAAGTCTAACTTAATTTTCAACCGTTGGACTTTCCTTTCTAACAGAATAATCGAAAGGTGAGACCATTACTTCAGATTGCTCGCCTCGAAAAAAATACAACGGTTGAAAATAAAGTTAAAGACAATTTAGTGCCCAAAAAAAAACAATAGCGATGGGCAGTGTACATTTATCACCCCACAGTCTGCACGTGTAGCCATTTCAAGGCTTTCCAAGATTCCTGAACACAAACAAAGACTTCAACAATTCTTGAAATTTGACAAACTGTAAGGTTTCACTAATAAATTACTGAAACTTATGCACTTTTATTTTAAGTATGAGCCTTAAACTTTTCTTTTGAAACCACCTTCAAAGCAGCACGGGGACCTTACCAGTGTGGCAAACACTAGAAAGATAAAACAACGATATTAGCAATATAACAATTGCAATAAAACTTTTCATTTCTGTAAACAATGCGTTAAAAGCCACACTTGAATGAGCTACACTGCCCATCGCTATTAGTGTTAAACCATTTTTGGGCAGTCAAAAAACATTTTCTCATCACACCGTTTTCCAATTTGCAATCACGGCGTCACAATCTGAAGGTGAGACAGTTATTTTTCCAATTGCTCCCTTACAAAAAAATCCCAGCGGTTGAATTAAGTTAAGGACGTTGAAGTGCCCGAAGAAAGTCTAAGACTAGCAGAGATGTGCGGTGTACATATTCAATGTATCAACCAACAATTTCTGTAAAAAAAAGTCTATGGAGGAAACTTAACAAACAAAAATAAGCAACGGACTTAAAAAATTTCATACACCAGATATCTTGTACAACCACAATCTTACTAGCATCTGCTGAAAAAACATTTTTCTCTAATAATCTTCTTCGACCTTGAACATAAAACACACGTAAATTAATACAAGCAAAACCTTACTCACTTCCAGCGATAAGAAAAAAAAACATCTCGCAGATTCATACCATACCGTACAGTTCTGCAAAAGTACAGAAGTACGTCACTTTCTGTTACAGCAAAAAAAGACATTCAAAAATTGCAATTTTCTAGTGTTAACAAAAAAAAAAAATACAAAAGGTTCATCTTTCTTTTCTTGTACGGTCCCTGCAAGAGTTATTACCTTTGCCAAAGATTCGTAAGTCCTGGAAGATTGACAAAGTCAGCAATACTGCAATCAGATATCTGTCCTCTATTTGCCACAAGTAAACCAGATGACACTCTTCTGATTACTGCTTGTGAACGTGCAAACGTTACAAGTGTTTCCGGCATCACTTAAGTTGCAGCAGTTCAAAACTCAAAGAGTGCCACCGATTTTCTTTATATATACTCATTTCTCCTTTCGTTCCAAGGAGTTGGCAATTGCCAAGCTGCATAGAGAGAGATTTGCAATTGTTGGAAGGGCTCGTGACATTTGTCGACGTTGTCGACGACGTCCTCGCAGGATCAAACTTTTGAGCTGGGCGACTTCGCAGGAAAGCTAATACTGTACTGTACAGTACGGTAATGTGCTGTAATGTACAGTACAGTACTGTAGCTTTCCGTGTTAAACAGTCAATATGGAGTATTTTATCCACTCGGATTACTTTCTTACACGTGTAATTTAGTCTCTCGCGGGTCACTAATGATGTTATAGCTTTAGAAGTACAAGGTCGTACTAACCGAAATATGATTCTGGATTGTGGAATTTAGATATTTTAGCGCGATTCTTGGGCCGCCCAATTGGCAATCCTGATTTGGTTGCAAAAGGAGGGCCACTTGAGTGGAATCGTCTACTTGCCGTACGGATTGCTCCACTGCTCGTCGCTTTTGAACAACCTCCTCGTGCACTTTTCCGCACTTTCCGCTGTCAAAGGCTGTATCGGTTTATCCATTCGAAATCGTACGACCAAAAGCCACAGGCTGTTTGCCGAATCCTGACAGATAATGACTACGTGGCCTATTTAAGGCACAGGACTAGATCATTCCTCGCTGGATGTCCGTACACATAATATATTAGATTTCGTGCTAATAGTGGCAGAATCTGAACCACTGTACTATTCATATGGATACGGACGTATCCCTCCATCAATTCCTCTCTCACGGAAAAAATCACTTCAGCGTCGATCACGCGTGCTGATTCATGACGACGTCATGTGCATTTTTGTCGGGACATGTAACGCTAAAAGTGGGGGAGTTGAATTCACAATTCTTAACTGTATTCCAAAATTTGTCGGAAACGAACAGCTTTGGAAGCTGCCATGTAAGATGGACTTCACCGTGAGTCGCTATCCGGGAAGCCCAGAGGTTTTACTTTTATGTGCGAGATTCACTGTACGGACATTTTTGTGCGAACAAAACGAGCCTGTAAAGTACGCGTACTGTACAGTACACCGTGAATCACTATTAGGGTTAATGTTTTTTTCGTCTCTTAAAACATATTATATCCGTACACACATGTCCGATTTTAGATCTGACGGTTGAGATTGAAAGGTAAAACTCTTAGCTTCCTATTGGCGGTCTCAAATGGAAAATCGGACAAGTGTGTACGAAGAAAAGATGTTTTGAGTGGCGAAAAAATTATCGACACTAATAGCGATACACGGTGTACTGTACAGTGGTGCACGGTGCACGTCAGATTTTTGGCGTTAACATAAAAGTACGTAAATATCAGCGTCATGTTCGTGCAGAATCTGAAGCATCTTTAGACAAAACATCTAGTACTGCACTCGATTTGGGTTAAGATCTAGAAAGATTAACGGATACAATAATCGTAGCTCATATACCCATTTTACTTCCAAAAATTAAGGTTTTTTTGCAAAAAAACACCCAAATAGTTCGGGCGAAAAAGATCTCTATGCATTGATGCATTTTAACCCTAAACTTTAGCAAATCTTTTCAGAAAATCCGTACTATACGGTTACTGGTTCGGTTTTGTGCTCATACTATATTGTAGTATAATAAACTGTATAGTGCAAATAGCCAACTGTATGCGCGTACTATTTTGCACAGTAAACCTATGGGCAAACCGGAAGTGCTTTGTCATATTATAATTTACCCGTATCGAACCCTAAGAAAAAATTAAAACGTACACCGGTCTGTATCCGTTTCAAAATATATATAAATATATATATATATATATATATATATATATATATATATATTTATATATATATATAACCTTTTGAACTAAAAATGAACCCGGGCTAAGCGAAATAATAGGGTAGGTCGGTGGGATTCAGGGAGAATATTCAATATTGTATTGACCCATCCTTTTTCTTTCGAACCAAGCCAGTATGAAAGCGACAAACGACATGACGCGAAGTTTCATAAAAGTCATCGACAAGGACGTTCGGCAACTGTGATACCAGCTGTCACGCCAAACTTTTTTTGCTTTGGGAATGACTGCGGGCAGGGGAAGATTTGCTGCGGACAGGTGTTCAGCTAATGCGATATATAACTAAGAAAAAACAACACGGAAAGTTGGAAACTACACCGCGAATCGTAATTAGAGTAAATTACTCTAATTCGGTCGCTCGAAATTTCGACTCTATTACATCAAATAGAGTAAATGATTCTAATTTTTTCATTATTCTAATTTAGGTAAGTTTAATTAGCGTAACAAAATTGTAATATAGGTTCGTTTTAAATAGTGTGGAATACGGACGACGTTCGACCGTGCAAAATTTTACCTTTTTAAGTAAAAAGGTACAAATAATGATTTAATACAATCGCACTCGCACGTGAAATCGCACTAAACGAAACATTAATCACATCGGAAAAAAGCCGTTCGCATAACTCTCGTCCGTCGACAGCATCGTCGTCAGTGTGAACATCAGCTGACATTCAGCGCGACAAATAATACTAACGTCATAATGACGTCAAAACTATACGGACTGACAGATTTTGTACGTCTACGTAATTTAGTGTTTATAATTTCAGCGCGGATATTTAATGCCGACATAACCCGATATAGAGTACTTAAATAAATTAGAGTAAACTTCCCTTGTGAAAAAGTTCTATCACATAAATTAGAGTTCATTACTCTAATTATTTTTTCTGGTTTTTTTACTCTAATTTTTTCATTACTCTAATTACGATTCGCGGTGTACAGTACACTACAGTAGATACGACTGCTCCTGGCAGCAAACGGCCACAACCTGGCCGGTCAATTGGCCGCTATAAGGTTTCCATCTAAATTCATTAGACGTTAATATTTGCCGGCCGCTAAGAATCTTCTACGCTTATCCTTGTAGACTGTTTGACTTTTTTTTTCGCACGACGATTCCCCTCGTGCGCCGCACTTTGCGATAGTGTACACTACTATGCGAAAATTTCAAAGCTTGTACTTTGTCGGCACAAAAACCACACGCTAAACGACGCGATTCCTGTGATGCACGCGTGGAGACGTTACATCCACGTGATTAGAACATATATATTCCAAGAATCGGAGATTTATGATTGGCTTATACCACTACAGTACACCGTCAATCGCTTTTAGAGTAAAGGAATAAATAGCGTAAAAAAAAGATAGTGTTATTAACACTAATCGGGAATTTTTTTTTTTTGAAAAAAAGTATATATACTAATTAATCCCTAACTGTAATTTCAGTTGTCCTGAATAATAAATACCCGCCCTTTCGATGTCTGCAGTAGTATGTGTATTCGTACAAAATCTGACAATTCTTACGCTGTCGCGCTGTTCACACGGTCGACGGACGAACATATGAGAACGTGATTTTTGTCGACGAGTTTGCGTCTCTTTCTTCCAATGCACATTCACATGTGTGCGCAATAATGTTAAGTGTCTTTTTATGCCTTTGTAATTCAAAAAGTACCATTTCATACGGATATACCCTGTCCGTATGCCACACTATTTCCATCACAGTGTACTTCCATTATTAACGCTGATTGAAAAAAAACCCTAATTAGAATAATGGAAAATAGAATTATGGATTGTATTTCAGGGATTTTTTTTTTTTTTAAAGGGCACCGAATTAGCGTTATTTACTCTAATAGCGTTTGGCGGTGTACTGTACACCGTGTATCGCTATTAGTGTTAATAATTTTTCCGCCACTAAAAACGTCTTTTCTCCGTGCACACCTGCTCGATTTTCAATGTGAAACTGCCAATAAGAAGCTGACAATTTTGCCTTTCAATCGCAGCCGTCAGATTCACAATCCGACAATGTGTGTACGGAGAAAAGATGTTTTAAGAGACGAAAAAACCATTAAACCCTAATAGCGATTCACGGTGTACTGTACCGAAGCTTGAAGCGTGCGAAGGGTCTTCTCGCGTCCAAAATATGAGACCTATCAAAATTGAAGAATGCGCATCGGACGGTCCAGATCACTCGTCAGAATGTCACGAGATTTAACGGACGTCCATAACGTCGTCGATATTGAACAAAGCATAGTTCAAAAGTAGGCGTTTTTTGGTAGGCCTTTTGTAGGCCGCCTTTAGCGTAAGTTGTGTTACGAGCTTTCCATGTGATCTTCTTAAATCGCTACTTTCATCAGCGACCGTCCGATTGTCCGAATCTGACGATAGTCCTATCGTAAGTTGTGTTATGGGCTTTTCATGTGATCTTCTTAGATCTTTACTTTCATCAAAGAACGTCAGATCATCCGAATCTGACGGTTTAAATTAAAATTCGCTCAAAACTCACAGAAAAATATTTTTTTGTCCGATTTTTTTTTCAAATTTAGACATGACGTTTAATTCTCTATCGATCCATGCGCAACTCAACCCTGTTACTATTTTATTTCATTTTGCGGCCAATACATTATGGGTTTTAAGGCCATATTGTATGTTTTGCATACAATAGGCATATTGTATGGGCGTACGGTCACCTACTTTTGAACTATGCTGCTAACACCCCCTCTGACAACGCCTCGATGAGAAAGAAGAAATACTTTCAATACGATAGAGATGGCCACGTGGCATTCACTATTATTTTTTCCGATAACGCCATTTTTTATCTGATAACGCACTTTTCATTCATTGGATCCTGCACTTTACTTGCGGGCTGTCTCCTGTGACCTTGGTTTGGTGGCCGGACTGCCGTACAGCAGATGCTATTTCGCACGACCCAAAATGACGGCCTGGCACAGAATAGTCGGTACGGCTAGTACACGCTGTCAGTTTTTCAAACCGGCACGATTCACTACCAGCCCTAACAGACGTATCTGTATTTCCCACAGTTGGCGGCGTCTGCACGCGCGTTGTCAGAAATGGTTGCAGCCATCCGTACGGACGCATAATTCTGAGTACATTTTGTCATTTTCACACCTAGCAGTTCGGGGTGCCCAACCAGCAGTTTCTCGTAAATTTTCTGTTGACGGCTCTCGTCAAAATTTGGGGTGCATTGATTTCTCAAAACTTTGTACCCCGAGAACTGACGTTCACCAACAAACGTATTTTGTTTTACCGCTTCAGTTCCCAACCGACTACGTGGCAAAAAAACGTTAAATACTGTCTATCTCACAGTATCGCAATGAGCTTCACGATACTGCGCTACGTTTGAAGTGGCATTATTGAATATCGCAGAACCTTTGCTGCCCGTAGTAAGTACAGGTAAGGTGTACAGGAGTGCGATCCGCAACAGTACAGTACAGTACATTACAGTACACCGTCGATCGTATTTAGAGTGTATGTTTTTTTCGCCACTGAAAACATCTTATCTCCGTACACATTTGTCCAATTTTCAGTTTAAGACCGCAATTCGTAAGCTGAGAATACAGCCTTTCAATCGCAACCGTCAGATCCACAATCCGACATGTATGTACGGAGAAAAGATGTTTTAAGAGACAAAAAAACATACACGCTAAATACGATCGACGGTGTACTGTGTAGCCCTTTATGTTGCGCTGCGGAACATAAAAGAAGGGCATACCGATTGGAAATTGACGCGTGGACGGCTTCCGAACAAAAAAGTCGGTGGTGGAACATATTCTGGCGTTTCGGGGTCGCACCAGAATCTCACCGAATTGTCGGTCCTGTCTTTATCCTCATTGTTTCCATTTTTCGTAGCCCGAATCTGTCTGACGAGGCATTCTTAAAATTCGGTAACATATTTCTAATCATATTATTTCGTGATGGAACCTCTCGCCAGCTTCTATGTTACCATTTTTACGTAATCAAAAGCCTTCTGTTACGATTGGATCTCACCATAGATGTCCAATTCGTACGGATTTGGACTTTTTTACGAAAACTACGTAGTATTCGTCTGTTTCGTAGCTTTCGTAAATTTCGTACGTCTCACACTGTACGAAAAACTGTACTGACACTAAAAATAATTGCTTCATTTGCGCGCGCGTATTTTCTGTCTTCCACTCCGTCTTCAGAAGGAAGCCGCCGTTGGAGACGCCGTAAATTCCGCCGCTCGTCGCTTGATCGTTGCACTTTTCAGTTTTGTACTTTCGCTTCATTTGCGCGCGCGTAATTTTATCTGAGCGGCAAGCCGCGGAATTTAAGGCATCTCCAACGGCGGCTTCCTTGAGCCGTTTTGCGTCATTTGCTCGCGCGTATTTTCATGTCCTCCACTCCGTCTTTAGAAGGAAGCCGCCATTGGAGACGCTGTAAATTCAGGCGCTCGCCGCGAGTTCGTTGCACTTTTCAGTTTTTTAGGGTATTGAATATTGCAAAATTTTGAAATTTGAAAGTCCAAAAAAAGTACGAATTTTACCTACGAATTATAAAAGTTTGAAATTGTTTTATGCGCACTCTACGTAGTATTCGTTAGTTTACTCCGTGCGTTTTATGCGCATGAGACATCTATGGATCTCACCCTTTAAGGGAATTCCCATCATAACATACTCGAATGTGTTACGCTGTCGGCACTCTAAAAGTTAAGCGTCTCGCCGGAAAAGCTAAGCGTTTTTTGTTTTACTTTCCGAAACTTTAACATAACAGCGATTCACGGAGTACTGTACTGTATTCTTCAACATGCCAAATTTGAGGAGGCCCAGCTTCCAGGTCCTAGTGGCTGCCCTAACCTAGAAACGACAAGAACCAGAGATTGGAGGATCCGACAAATGGCTTCGAAACCAGCTCGGAAATTGAAAGAAAACGTGGTTGTCTTTTCATTCTCCAAAAAAACAGCAACGGCATGAACTGTAAACATGTGATGTAAACCGCATAGATTTTGTCGGGCGAAATGATTAGATTAAATGCTAGTGTTGAAAAAATTATCGCGATAACACCGATACCGATAGTTATCGGTTATCGAACGGTCAGAGTTACCGATATATTTGTACCTTTTGTACTTTTTGTCCGTATTACACGTGGCAGGTTTCCAGTGGATCCCAAGAAAAAAAGGGACAAAGCAATGGCGTCGGATGTGAAAGGTTCATCGTTTAACTGGAGCCGTACTAAAGCCGTACATATCTTATGCCGGATATTGTACTTTCGGCTTGTTCAAATGATCTGATTGGTAGGCACCTCAGTACGTTTTTTTTTGTTTATGATTTACGTTATGATTGGTCGTACGTTTATCTGTACGGTCCGTACATATATCCCCTTACCGATATATCGATTATCGGCTACCCGAAAAAAGGCCCATATCGGTTATCGGCAAATCCTTACCGATACACAACACTAGTAAATGGCTAAATGCTTACCACTGATTTTGCGTCGACTATATTTGCTGCATTCACACCGGAATGGATGATGAATTATATGAGGAAACGAATAATCCCGTACCATACATTTCGCAAAAAAACAAAAACAGAGGTGCCAAAATGACGGACTCCTTTTTGGAGCGTAGCGACGGACAAAATATACGATTTGGAGCGTAGCGACGGACAAAAACGTACGGTCAAGTGCGTCAAAACTTGACAACTGTGGTAAGTCATATTTTTTTCTGGAAACCCTTTTCGGAATGCAAAAATCCGACTTTGAAAAAACATGAAGTCGTGTCCCGAATGAATGATCCGTACTGTACCTAAATCATGAATCACATCGCGACGTTTTAGTTGACGTGAGATGACGTCAAGGACGTTTCACGTCCAAACAAAAAAAAAGGACATTCATTTCCTCATATATTTCATCATCCATTCCGGTGTGAATGCAGCAATTAAAACAACCGTGAATCATCATTAGCGTTAAACACTAATTACGATTCACGGTGCCAACAATGATTTGAATGAGGATGTGTTGCAATTTAAAGGGCAGGTGACTAGACCTAACCAATCCGCCTTCGGTCAAGCAAATTGATTAAGGCAACACTAGGGAAATCATTTTTAAATTGACTTTTGGTGCTATGATTTATTCTCTTTTCGCATCACATACAACATATGTAGGATAGGAGTTCTCACAGTTTACTATCGAAGTTGCGTTTCACAGCTTTTTTTTAACAAGTCACTGTCCATGTATCTTTGTTTCTTCTACACGTGCCACTAGATTTTCTTGAAGCTCAGAATAAACAAGAGGCAGTAAAGAGCTTTTCCTAATCAAGGAGTTATCCAGAAAGTTACAAGTGCAATTGACTAATTTAACACCTTCTAAGTTTTATCTTGCACCTAGGACCTCGTGTTGCTTATTACGTTCAGATGGTTTACCATCACACATTCAATAAAGAGCTCATTACAATGCGAATGAACTATACCGCACATCGTTAGTAGAGTTGATAACACTCATCCAGTCGCGTCTATTCCTGGCCAAAAATCACCAAAGGGTGTTGACAAGTCTTTTCAAGGACGTGCACTACAATCTGCCGCACGCCCTTGTACTAAATCAGAATTATTAAATCCACTTTCTCATTAACACTAATAAGTCCTTAACACTCATAACAATTGACAGTCTAGATAATGATGATATGCTCGGTATTTTGGCAGCATCTGTAGTGTCTCAATAGATTCGCTTTGTTCTCCTGCAATACAAGCCATCAGTTCCACTAACTTTCGAGTGTGTGCAGCTGTCTTTAGGTGCAAAAACTTTTTATGGCACAAGTGTACCGGCAACTAATTATTAATAATAACAATCCACTAATTTCATCAGCATTTGTAATACTTAAACACATTTCCACTATGTTACTCTATTAACACACTATTACTTTATTGTCCAAGCCAACAATCCCGATTTTTCGTGCGTATGTTGCTTTATCTTTATGTGCTCAGCCCAATAGAGGTTACAGGTTATCAACATAATTGCGCAGATGAGCAGAAGTAGACAAAAAGCCCAGTTAGCAGAAGTAGACAAAAAGCCCAGTTAGCAGAAGCATACTACCATTAACCAAGTGGAGTGCACCTGTGTTAGAAAGGACCACATGGGTAAACCATCTCATGGGAAAAAAATAAAAGAAAACAGAGAGAATCCCATCCGACTGATGTCGTAAAAGGAAACCAATGATGCCATGTTGTCTTATCTTGTCATCTTGTCTTCTTACAGACACAAGAGAGCCTGAAACATACATTTTTCCTCTTTCTGGTACATTTTCAACCCAAGAAAGACAAATGGGAGGTAGCTTTGTTATGTTTTCGCAAATTAACGTAATCGAGCTTTTTCATCCGAGCCAATACAAAGAATATCGACAGCATGTCACTCATTCCCTGATACTTTATTTACTGAAAACAGTCACATATATCCATCCAATTGTAAAACTTCCCACAATGAGATTGCGAGCTTGTCAGAGAAAAAAATTTCCACAACATTCCCACAAAGTGACAAATAATACTCCATTACTTCACCAGAAAAACACAATCCACAGGGAAATTCACTTTTGGAACGAGCCCAGTGCGGCAAGTGTCACAGACTATCGATCTAAGCGCTACTCTCGGGAGCAGTCAGAAACGCTTGCCCCGGTTTCCTCTTTGCCAAAGGACCGTGACAGCCGAGCAACTGCCCACCCCAACCAATCAAACGCATGGAACCGTCAGTTCGCCCAGTACATGAACTCCATACAAAAACACAGGTCCCAAAATGTTTCCACGAAAAAAGAAAACCGATCCCAATCCGAGTAGTAGAAGACTCGTAGGAACTGCGTTTCACTATGAGGTAAACATAATTTCTAGGATTTGAACCAGTGTTGCCTTTCCAACATACACATTTCAGGAATGCTTTTCATGAAATGTAATTTCAATATAATCGAACACAACAAAACGGAAATTTACATACGCCAGGATATACAAATACCAGTGTAAACACATACAAGCACAAATACTTATGTACATTATACACACACAATATAGATATATATCATACACACATACATTTATACATACACACACACACACACACACACACACACACACACACACACACACACACACACACACACACACACACACACATACATAGTTATAAACGCGAAGGACTGACCTGTGCAGTGACACCGTCGTGAGTGAGTCGGTTTTCTTCCTTCCACTTCACATAGTCTGTCCTCGAGTACTTGGTGAAGCCCCTGCGCCAGGAAACAAAAAAAACTTCACTCCTATGGATCCTGAAGGGTGCCGTATAAGATAGACACACAGTACATATTTACTGTTTCCTGTTATAGATGATTTACAGAAAATAGACTTTAAATCAGTGACCACCTCAACAAACACTTTTCAGACAAGATAGACATACAGTACAGACAACGATGTCCTGCTGAGTCAAAGTTAAACAGTTACTCAAACAGCACTTTCCAATTTCCACACATGACAGACAGTCACACAGCGAGTACACAATCATTACCACTTCCTACAGGCGATGAACTTCCACCTCCCCACAAGAGACAGCACACAGTATGCACTTACCAATTCCTACTGGTGAGGATCTTTCCTGCAGACCTAAAGTCAAACAGTTACTCAACAAAAAACCTGACCACATGAGACAGGCAGTCACACACTGAACAAACAATCCTTACCAGTTCCTACTGGTGATGATCTTCTAGCTGTCCAAAGGAAACAGATTACTGTATGTACTTACCACTTTCTACTGGTGATGATCTTCTGCCTTCCTGGGAACTTGAACTTGGCACGACGAAGAGCCTCGGCCGCATGCGCTGCGTTGGTCTCCTTTGTCCTGACGGAGAGCAGCACCTGGCCAATCGCCACTCGGGCACACACGCCCTGAGGCTTTCCAAAGGCTCCACGCATTCCAGTCTGGAGCCTGGGAGACATAAGGGAATATAGGAGGAGCATAGAGTTACTCAGTATTCTTGTGCAGAATATTATACAGAATTCCTTCGCTATCCTGCAAAGTTATGCAAGACCTAGAATGTAGGAGCACAGTAGTATTGCGGAAAAGCAAAGAGAATATAGGAGGGGCACACGATAACATAGCATTGTTTTACTATTGAAGCCTGCAACACTTGAGAGAACATGGGAAGTTCATAAAACTACGAAGTGTTCTTTTACAGTATATTACACAGCATTTTTCCACTATCTTGCTGCAACATTCTCTTGAAAATTACTCTTTTGCTATTTCACAGAATTCTTTTGCTTGATCAAAGATATAAGGACCTTCCAGGCATGCCCACAACTATTAAACTGATAGATATAATTATACACTTGCAACTTCGTCATCGATATTGTATTTCTTAAAAATCCAAATAAGAAAAGAGACGCCAGACTACCAATCGCTCATACAATCTTAGTTTAGAGAATTTTTAAGCGAATGGATTTTGACTCCCCAGTACCCAAAATTTAGAACAAGACCTCAAGATTTAGCAATATTTTTTTTGTTTCACATTTTGAAGATTGGAGTTTCATTCGTTTTTGGTAGATTGGAATAACATGGTTGAAATATTTCACAGGTTGAGCTACCATGGGTTGAACCTTCTTTCAATCGGGTTTAATTAAGTTCAATTGAGTTTGAGTTAAACTTCAAACTATTTGCCTACACCGATGCTTATGCTTGCAGCAATATAAGCATCAGAATCAGCAAATGTAAGCCATTCAGAAAAATTTGATGCCAGGTTTGTTTCCATATACCTGATGTCCTGTCAACTATGTACACGAGAGAAGATTCTGTATGTAAACACGAAAATGCTGGTGCATTAATTTTTAGCTAATCTGCAATGATTTTCTTGTAATAAAAAGAGTTGAACAAGACTGACGTTGACTACTTTCTAGCCTTCTATCTAAGGGCGTTTGTAATTGTCTATTTTGTACCATTTTATGATTGTGTCATTATTTGGACATCGCACTTTTGAAGAACTGAAAATCACATCTCTCTCACAGTATGGCCTTTGGACTTTTCCAACACAGAGATATGGAAAACATTTACCCATATCCTACAGCAGTATATCCACTTACAAAATGAAATTTCACTACTCAACCTGAGCCTTTTATGAACTTACCTATCAGCCCCCAAAAATCCCAGATTACCCATCCGCCTGAATCTCCACACAAACCCAGCTTACCTATCAGCTGTAAAACCCTTCAAAAACCCTAAGAAAACCTCTAAAAAAACACTCACTTACCCAGAACCCCCCTCAAAAAAACCCCAAAAAACCTGAGAAATCCGCAACTCACCTATCAGCTCCAGCACACGAAAGCATTTTGTTGATTCGGAGGACGTGAAAAGGGTGAACACGGATTCGGAGGTGGAAGGCGTCCTTTCCAGCGAACTTCACCATGTACTTGTTGCACGCAATACGGGCGGCCTCAAGAGCTTCACTGGACACGTTCTCCTTCTCCCAACTGGACAGAGACAAAAGAAAAAAAAGAAGAAGAAAAAAAAACAAATGGACTTAATTGCTGCTAGTCTTGTTAAGACAGAAGAGAAGTGACATTCAGCGATAGAAGATGTGAGTGAAAAAATTGCAGTTGAACATTTCAACTGTAATTGCAACTACTCTCTAAAAAGTCCATCTATAGAAATATGACCATGTTTTCCGTATCTCTGCATGAAGTAGGAGAAAAATAAATCAAGGAGAAAAGCATGTAAAACACGAGAAAAGGCATGTAAAATTAGAAAAGGAGTGTAAAAAATAAAGAAAGGAGTGTAAAAAATAAAGAAAGGCATGTAAAAGTATATAAAATATGTAGCAGTTGTCACCATAAAGACAAAGTATCTCACCTTGCCAGATGGATACAGAAGGGGAATTCATCGACACCCTTCTTCTTCATCCCAACATCGTAAATCCTGATTTTGGGGTCTGCGAAACCCAATTCACAAGCCAAAAGCATTTAGAACCCAGAATCACAGAAGAAAAATACTTCCATATCATTTTATACTTGTGCCTTTCGCAATTCAGAAGCCAAAAGTTATTGAAAGCTAAAACGAGAGACGAAAAAAAAATGCGCAGTGTCTGGGAGGAAAATGCTATTACATCATATAATACTTGTACATGATGCAATCTGTTGTACTTTGTACATACAATACGAGGTAAGAACTGACGTGGGGTACTAACAAAACTGCAGGACATAACACTGCGTCGTGTATTATTAGTAGCGTAAATGTCACTATATTGGTGCCCTAAACTTTACCCTTTCAAACCTTAAATAGTATAAATGACACTAATTGTTTTTTCTTCATACTACTGCTTTAACATTTCAAAACCAGCCACGTCATTCAGAACTGAATTAGAATTAATAAAACTCATATAAACCCCACGCTCATAGTTTCTTTACTCTAACAACGATGCACGGTGTACACTGGCCATCGCTCTTTGAGTTCGTAACACTAATTAGATGCATTTTTTCTTTGACCCAAAATCATAAAATAGACTTAACACTATTAAGTGGCTCATAATGTGTCACGTTGCAAAACATATTTTAAAGAAGTTAAAAAGTGATAACTCTAATAATTCACCAACTCTAATAGCGATGGTTAAGTCACGAAGTTAACAAATATTAGGGCTTTTCAATGTGATGTCTGTTTGGTTAAGAATAACGGTCTCCGACTCTAAAGGGAAATGATGACCAGAAACAAAGGAGGCATCAACAATATTTCAGACGAATCACACAACATAAAAAGATGGAGTTGCAAATTCAAGACGATTGGAGATCAGAAAATATTCACCTATGGACACCCAGGAAGTAATTAACAAGTAAGAAGAAAAAGAATATTGTTATTTCTTCGCTTGACAATGGTAAAATGACAATGGGAGAGTATCTCAGTTATGCCAAATAACATCACAGAAATCAGTTCCGTCTTGAAACACATTTTTAAGCAAATTTCATCATAGAAACTTTCTCCCAATGTATTTTTGATAGATTACAAATCGCTAGCGACAGACAAATTAAAACACTTTCCCTATATATTTTTGAATGATTACACATCGTTAATGAAAACTAGTCTTACCATTATTAAGTGGCTCATAATGTGTCACATTGCAAAACATAATTTAAAGAAGTTAAAAAGTGATAAACTAATAATTTACCAACTCTAATAGCGATGGTTAAGTCACGAAGTTAACAAATTTTAAGGCATTTCAATGTGATGTATGTTTGGTTAAGAATAACAGTCTCCGACTCTAAAGGGAAATGATGACCAGAAACAAAGGAGGCACCAACAATATTTCAGACGAATCACACAACGTAAAAAGATGGAGTTGCAAATTCAAGAATCAGAAATATTCACCTATGGACACCCAGGAAGTAATTAACAAGTAAGAAGAAAAAGAATATTGTTATTTCTTCGCTTGACAATGGTAAAATGACAATGGGAGAGTATCTCAGTTATGCCAAATAACATCACGGAAATCAGTTCCGTCTTGAAACACATTTTAAAGCAAATTCATCATAGAAACTCTCTCCCAATGTATTTTTGATAGATTACAAATCGTTAACGACAGACAAATTAACACACTTTCCCTATATATTTTTCAAATGATTACACATCGTTAATGAAAAAAAAAAATTGAATTGAACAAAAACAGGTATTCCACAACAAAAATTGGAGAAAAGAAACATCGTGCCGAAATTGGTCTACTTCGTTTTAGAGGTACTTCATAATTACCCGTACTTATTTGAAGTACATAAGGTACAAACAAAAAATACACCCTGAATAGCTACTAGTGGTAAAAAAATAGCGTCGGGTTGGATTAATGTTATCAATTCTAATTTAGGTGAGAGAGGAAGAGGGAAGAAGTGGGAGAGAGAGGGGGAGAGAAGGAGAGAGAGGGAGAGAGGGACAGAGAAAGAGAGAGAGAGACATGAGCAATCAGCAGCTTACCAAATTAGCCTGTAAGTAAAAAACAATTAGTGCTGATTAACGCTATTTTATGCTCAACCGACACTGAGTAAGTGATATAAACACTAACGACGGTTCTCAGTGTACAAAATCTTGTCTTCTAAACCCAAAACAATGACATGATACATAACAGACAGCATCATAAGCTTGAATCGAACAAGATATAACAAATTGGACCTGTCAAGACCTTCACTTTCATAAGTGATGTACCTGTGAAAAAGCCCAAAAATCAAATATACCCACAACCTTAGACATAACTGAACGCAATTTTACATAAATTATCGTTACTTTAAAATTATATACCTGGGAGAGGAAAACAAATCGCGATTTTGAGTACGAAACCAACTATACCGACAACCTAAAAAATGATTAGAAGTACTTATCATAAATTATCATTAAATTACAATAGTTTACCTGGGACACCACGGCAAAATCGCGATTTTGGGTACGGCTTGTTCTTAATTTGGCGATAGCATCGAGCAGGACCTGCAGATAAACAAACAAAAAATAGAAAATAAATAAACCCTAAAAATATGTTAACTACAGAGAGTACAAGGATTTGCGAAAGGAAGGAGTAGTAAAAGCCTAAAATTCGATTTAACTACAGAGAAATAAAGGGATATAAAAAAATGAAGGAGTGCTAAAACAAATTCATGTTAACTGCAAAGAAATAAAAAAAGAGCATGGACAAATCTCTGGCTGGAGAAACACTTAATAGGTAGGACGTAAGTGTGAGAGGGAGAGAGAGACAGAGGCAGGGGGGAGAGGGGGGAAGAAAGTGAGAGAGAGAAAGAGAGAGAGAGAGAGAGAGAGAGAGAGAGAGAGAGAGAGAGAGTGAGAAGAAAGAGGGATGGAGAAGTGTCAGCGAGTCACCTGCCATATCCATAAAAATTAAAACCCTGAAATTCCACGTTATCTACAGAGATAAAAAGACTCAAAAAAAGTAAAGGAGTATTTCTGGGTTGAGAACATTAATAATGGTGGAATGTTTGAAAGTGTCCAAATAAATGTAAAACCTAAGAAGCAAAACAGAAATACCAATAGGATCATTGAATTCATTAAACCCTAAAAAATGTGGCTTAACACAAATCAGCACATATGGATGGAAAAGAGCGTAATGAAAGCGGGAAAAAAAAAGAGTGAAAGGGGGAGGATGGCCGAGAGACAAAGAGTTTGAATTTCTACCAATGGGATTAAAATAAAAATTACAAAAAATACGAAAACATATGAAAAAAAGAGATCCAAAGAAAACTTCCAGGGAAAGAGAAAGACAAAAGATTCCATGAGAGAGAGAGAGGGGTAGAGAGAAAGAGAGGGAGAAAGAGTGTGAGAGAGAGAGAGCGAGGGACGGAGGGAAGACAAAGAAGGAAAATGACAATCCAAACCGACTGCGTGAACATAGAATGAGTACAAAATCCTAGGAAATACAATAACTAAAGAATGGTGCATTAAAAGGCACGTGCGAGCAGAAAATTGACTTACGTCGCCCCATGGCTGCCGAAGAAGACGATGGCCAAAAAAAGGCCAAAGGTGGAAAGGAACCTACAATGAGAGAAAATGCTATTTATTGACCTCCTTAATTTGCGGACGCGATTTTAGCCGTCCGATCGTGAAGCCAACGCCCAAACGATCGAAAATGCTGTTTATTGAAGGCGGCGGCAAGGCATCCTTCGTCTCAACTCTCAATGTGTTCAAAACGTGCGAGTATTTCGTGCGAAATCGGCACATAAAACAAAAATTTCCAAATTTCCTGTACAGTTGCCAGTTGGGTTCCATGTTTCGCCGTTGTGGAATTTCCGCACGGTATGATGACTTCCTGCGATACAGTATGGGCTGGAAACGATCGTACTTTTTGAATAGTAGGTCTTTTACTCTTTTAAGTGTCAATTGAAGATTCCAGCGGGCCAGCATACTTCTTGAAGTCAAAACAATACTTTGCAAACTTTAACATATCGAAAGTACGCGTAAGCGAAAAAAACTACGTCCAAGAAATAAGGGGGTGTCCCCATGTTTTAAAGTACATACTTTTCTCTGTCTTTTTGCCCTAAAATTCAGGGAACTTTGACAAAAACTTTAGCCGTACGAGAAAATCGTTTTTACCAAAGTACAGTGAACGTGAATTCATACTTTGGATGTACGGCGTGTTTGTCTTCATGCGAACGCATTTTGGCGTTTTCCCCTTTTCGACCCCCGGGCAAGAGAATCCAACCCAAAAAAAAACTTCATCCAAAATCACCTCGAGGGGGTGATTTTAGTTCAAGTACCCGCCAAACAGCGAATGAAAAACGACCCACGAACGCGCCACATCAGTGGGAAAGTTTTAGGACGAGGGAGAGTCCTCGCTATTTTTCTCCGTGCCCGTCACGCAGATGTACGGAAAAAAGTTTGCAGGGGTCTCGGACCTCCACTTTCATTCATGGGCCCTTTTCAAAATTTTGCGCCGTCGGCGCCTCTCCCTTCTCCCTCTCACACTATCGTTATTATCTCACACTTTTTAGAATGAGACACGACAATATTGGTATAAAATGAAAGATCTTTTAAAAATGTTATTTAAAATTTTTTTTTTTTTTTTTCAAATGGCAATTCAAATGAGAAAATTAAAAAAAACGAAATTGGGAAACCATGGTGGAAAGTTCTTGAATCCGTGACGTCGACGCTGTCACGAGTGAGCGTGACGTCACAACGTCACCAAGCCCTAAACGTCTACAATTTCACAAAAATCTAGACGTATACAACTGTCGCTGTTTTTGTTGGCCTCACTAATCGTCGGAAGTTTCGTAGTCGCCTTCAAGATGTCACAAGATGTACCTACGTCTACAACCGTCACATGTCAAAGTTCCGATTTCATTTTCGCACATAGGGACGCTCTTCAAAGTAGTACGGAGAATCCTCACTACAGTCCAAAATACTTTATCAAAGTACCGATTACATGGGGACATACCCTAAGTTGTCTTATTGTGTGATAATTAATTTTTTAGAAAGTATCCTTTTTAAGTTTTTATATTAAGGATTTGTTTGCGCACAGAAAATGAGTATGCATTTACACGTCACAATTATAATAGGAAGACCGAAGTACTGATTCTGTTTCACCTTAGATTTTGGTGGATGTTGCAGCGCATGAATGCTCTTCGTCTGCATCCATGGTTGAATTGTCTCTTTGTTTGGTTACTCGATTCTGGATTTAATTGCAAATCTTTTGTTTTTGATTTTTTTTTTGAATGAAAGTATCGAATTCTCGCATCTATCTGTCGCAATGGCACTAGTTGCTTCAAGGCGTGCAAGTGACAAGGTATAAATGTTTTGTTTTTTTTATGCTTTCTTTATATCTGCTGGTCGTTTTCTCATCATACATGTAAGTTATATTTTTTACATTCTATGTGAGCTTGGAAATGAATTTCATCCAATTGGCTGTCTACTGGGCTCTCTCTATCCATGAGAAAATGCGATTTTTTTTTAAGCTTTTTGCAAAATGAAGAAATAACTGAAGATGTTTGTCCTCGAGCAGGTACTATGCCTACTAAGAGCCGCACAGGCAGGGAGATATATAAAAGGCCTACTGCAAAATAGTGAATCTTCTTCACTCTCGTCAAGTGGTAGCTGTAAGCGTTCTCATTTCACAAGCAGTTACAACAGTTATTTCTTATGCGCAAATAGGTTTTTCACCTTGCATGTTGAAATTCTAATTCTACCTGTTATGAGTGGATGACTTTGAACTTCAATTAATTTAGTGTTTAATTCTTCAGTGACCTATCTTTGTAAGGATAGCTCAAGTTATATCTTCTTGTGTCTTATCCGCTCCTATTGCTGAAAATAGAGTTCCAACCTATTTGTTTTTTTTGTTTTGCCTTTCTTTTTTTTAATGATGTCTGCCACAGCATTTGCTGTTTATTTTTAGACGATGGACTTAAACCTCTGTCTTCTGTGCAGTTCAGGCAATTCAGGCCCTTCAGGAGATTGGCAGATGTCAGTCTTCTTCTATGTCTACTGTAGCTCCTTTATGTCGACAAAAGCTTGATGCTGTTTCAAGTCGACAGAGAACACAGTTGTTACCTTCATCAGCTCGCTTTATTTCTTCCACACCATGTGTGTCAGCTGAAGCTCGAAAGGATACTAGAGAGGTTGGGACATTATTGACCCTCGAATGACTGAAGTAACAATGTCACACTTTCTTTTCATAACTTGCTAGCAGAAAGCCTTGGTAAAAAAATGCAAAATTGCTGCAGTGCAAGCTTTAAGTTATATTTTCTGTAATAATCCGTATCGTTTGAGCTGAACTCATTAGAATCCAATTGACGGTGCGGAATTGAGGATTACTTGTGAGGTACTCCATCTTTTTGGTTTTGAGTTTAATGTTGTCTGCTCTTTTTTGTACCCAGAACCATCCGATACTTCTGGTTATGAAATACACCATCTAATTTTTCTATCATGATTGGCACTTTCATCCACCTGGAAATGGCGCTTCTTTTGCTGTTTTGGATTTGATTTTTGTTTTTCATAGATTTGGTCAACTGCAGCAAAAGTTGAGAAGCCTTTGTTGTTGGATAGAACAATTGTGGCAGGCATTTGCATTAAAATGCACTTTTTTTTAAACAAATCAATCATGTCATGGAGATTATCTCCATGGTATTAGAGAGGCACATGCGAAATATGAACGGCCTCTGTCAATCTTCTAGTACACCATGAATCTTTTTTCGTTTGTAACACTAAATCAATCCCGGATTTTCTTTTGCCCTCTGGCCCCAAATTAATTTAATCATATATATATATTTTTCTTGAACTCATTTTTTTTTCCGTTTCACAATCGTCCACGTTATTCGGACCAGAAAGAGAATTTTTAACACAAAACCAGTCCTCGTATTGATTGTTTCTCATTGCTGATAGCAATTCACGTTGTAGTTTAGCTATATTCTATAACTCTGAAGCTCATAGCTGCAACTTTTGTGTGCATAACTCTCAGAGCAGAGCCATGGCGCGACAAGATGAAGACCCTTTTGACACTATCACCGACCGCATCCCAGAACGTCCTGTGTCAGTGGCAGAGGCCGGCTCCTACAGCATTGTTATTCTCGCGGGGCTTGCTTTAGCCGGAGCAGCAGCATATGCAGTCGTGAGGGAACTTCTGCTGCAACCACAAGAGTGAGTTAGTGGTAGCCAAAGTCTTGGTAGCAGTACACTGTATTTCGCTATTAGCGTTAATGCTTTTTTTCGGCCTTTAAGCTCACTTTTCTCCCTGCACACTTGCCAGATTACTGATTTGACAGCTGTGACTGGAAGGTATGATTCTTACCTTCTGTTTGGCAGTCTCCAAACAGAAATCGGACATTTGTGCACGGAAAAAAACTGATTCAGGTGGCGAAAAAAACATTAACGCTAATAGCGATACACAGTGTAGCTGATGCATTGATTTCTGTTCCTTGCTGGATAACTAAATGAAAATCAGCATTGGAAAGTAGGCAACATTCTTGTAGCGGAGAATCCATTCAAAATTATGCAATGCAGACCTGATTTTTGTTCTATCTTTGGGTTCTTTTTTGCAGGTATTTGGTGTTCGGAAAAGCACTTGAACGGGTACAAAATGACAACAGGGTAAGAGTCCTTGACAATGGTTTCTTCTGCCGCATGCAAACATGTTGTGTGCCAAATCTCATTTTCTTGCATTGCATAACAGACTCTGCCTCGTAATCCTTTTCTCAATGGAGAGATTGTTGGCAATTTTATTTATGATTTTTGGCAAGCTATTTATTTGCTGTGAATTAACTTCATAGCTGAAAGTGAAGTGCAATTATTTTGTAAATAATGCAACTCCAATTCGTGTTTTTGTGAGTTTTTGGGTGACGAAAGCCACTTTAAAGTAGGATGTGCTCCACTGGAACTTTTGGATTCCTCAATTTTCCTCGATACCATAGTTTACAGTGGTCGTGGTGACACTGTGTTCAAGCTGGATTGAACACTTTCAGCCTTTCACTGTATGAAGCAATCTACAAAGATGTATTGTTTGCGAGGACTGGGTTTAAGGAAAAATAGGAAAAGAGTGAGAATCCGTGGTAAAGATGATTATATCATGTAGATGTTATTGTTGTATTGTTGGCCTAATGCTTCCAAAAGTGTGATTGTTCAGCTAATCGATTTACCTCTTTTGTCTTGACACCTAAGCTATATTCATTAGAGTGTGTTGCAGGTAACAGTACGACTGGGGCAGCCAATCACAGGATATGGACAGGAGAGCCGAAATCGTGCGACACTATGTTGTTATTGTAGATGTACTATATTAGTAGAAATGGTGCCTAAGAGTGAGAAAAGGATAAAAAGGAATTTGGGTCAGGAGCGTTTGTTATGTAGAAACATCTAACGAAGTATGTCACTTTCCGACTTTCACAAGTTAGGTCGAACTTGTGTCACAGTGGTGCTGGTGACATTTGATACCATAGCTCCTTTTAACTCC
>JBBHKE010000271.1:391019-518425 GCA_037447655.1 Zygnema cylindricum | reverse complement strand
TATGACTTAGCAAAGAAAGATATCATTCTGGTCAAATACTTAGATTTCATGGATGAAGGGAAGTCATTTGACCCCTTCAAATATACAAAGAAGATAAGGATCAGATTTGAGTCCGAAAGTGAGGAGAACTCGGTCGTTCCCGAAAGGGACATGGGTGACACAGTGATTACAGATTCAGGGGAGATCCAAGATACAAGAGACTCACCGGAAACCTCACATACTCCTATGGACTTCGAGGAGAGAGAAGAAGCGGGACAAGAACCGGTTTCCATGGACAGGGAGCAGTAAGCAACAAAAGGTGGTTGCTCAGTCTACTATGGAGGCTGAGTATGTGGCGTCTTGTTCCGCTGTGAAAGAACTAATATGGGTGAAGTCATTTTTGCAAGAAATGGGATATATGAAGGAGGGAGTGCATGAAATCTTTTGCGATAATCAAGCTGCAATCGCAATCGCAGCCAATCTAAAACATCATTTCAAAGCAAAACATATGGACATAAGATTAAGCTTCGTAAGAGAAAAAGTTGAAAATAAAATTTTAAATCTTGTGTATAGACCTGATGAAGAAATGGTGGCTGACATGATGACCAAACCTGTGCCCTCTCCTAAATTAAAATATTGTCGAAGAAATGCGGGTTAAAAGAAAAATTAAAATTAGACTAGAAAATAAGGGGAGTGTTGAAATTCATAGATTTCTATAGTATTTTCTAGGTTTAAATATGTTAGGAAAAATAAAAGGGACAGGCAGCCTGCCTCCACCTCCTTTCTCTAGCCCCCATACTTGTTGTAGTCACTGAAGGATAGAGAAGGTGGTTGATCCATGGCTGCCTTAGTTCAACAAGCAGTTATTTTTAGTTTACTAAAAATAGTCCCGACGGACCCGGGATTTGAACCCGGAACCTGCGGTTCGTTAAAGTTGGCAGATAGCGGTCAGCTTTATCCTACTATACTAGGACCAATGCTAAGTGCTATAGGGTATGATACATATATATACATTTAGGAAGTAAGAAATCCATTTAACTAAAACTAGATACGGCGTGCATAGATACAGTTTTAGTACGACATCATTTTCAGAATGAATACCTTGCATTTGTTTGACAGCGAAACAAATATCTCGCAAGTAATTATAACGGTTAAGATTATGTCTCATTACGAATCCGACGGCGCACGTCATCGCCAAAATTCCGGAGTGGTCAGCTTGGCGTTTTGTGACGTGGCATGACATGGAGCCACGTGGAGAGATGACATTCGGTCATAGGAATTCCGAGGAATGTACGGACAAGTCAAAAGCAGACACGCGTCCACTTAATAGTCTTGTCGTACATAGGCCGTACAAAAGGTACACCGGCAGCAGTACTTTTTGGTACGGTACAGTAATTTGATTGGACCGTACTTCAGTAGATAGAAGTTATTAAAAGGAATCAGGACTTAGAAAAATATTGGTAGGTAGTCACCTCTCCCTTTGAGAGTTTGTACAAATTGGCATTTTTAGTGCCTCATAACTTATCGGTTGGTTGGCCGTTTTCAGTGATTCTTCACATTCTCAAGGCCAAAGAGTTGTGGGTGACTTTAGTGGAAATCTATAGAGTTGGTAACATTCAGGAGCTCCAGATGGCCGAGCAAAGGTTAGGGGATTAT
Source organism: Zygnema cylindricum (assembly GCA_037447655.1). NCBI lineage: Eukaryota > Viridiplantae > Streptophyta > Zygnematophyceae > Zygnematales > Zygnemataceae > Zygnema > Zygnema cylindricum. The sequence continues at coordinate 516,790 of JBBHKE010000271.1, read as the reverse complement.
ACTTACAAAGGGGGAAAAATGTTAGACTACTGTAATGATCTCTCTTGTTTTTATATGGAGATGGAGAGTGTCGGGTGGACAGGTACAATGAAGATGAAAGTCAACACCCTCATCATGAAGTTGTCAAACGAGTATGAGAACATAGTGTAACGAGTGCAGGAAATGGATGACAGTTCTTCGAAGTGGAATACAGTGGTCCAAATGATACTTGTCCAAGAGAACACTATTCAGATTCCGAGAGGTGGAAAGAGCATTAAAGCTCTAGCTGCCTGAACGGACCATTAGAAGAAGGATTTGAGGAAGCCGTAAAGTAGCCTCAAAGGAGAAAGAGATCAGTCTGGAAGACGGAGGCCCCCAAAGGGTCTTTGATATTTTTGAAAAAAACCGGGACACTTCATGGCGGAGTGTATCAAGTTGTCCGAGCTGAGGCTCCAAGAGAACCATGGAGGGGGTTTTTCCGGAGGGAAGAAGAAGGTTCTTGTGGTCACACAAGTGAAAGGAGAGACCGAGGAGTGCAACTTTGAGACCTCCATTGGTACTCAGAGTAGGCAGCTTGCCAAAGGCCTCTAGGAAAACCTCAGTTGGTTAAGTTTTGTTTGAATATTGCTGACACCCTGACAAAATATAGACTGATCAAAATGCACCCCTTGGAATATCTGACTCCCCTGAGTCTGCCACAAAAAGAATCCTTGTATTTGCTCCCCTGAGCAGTAAATTATCAATGGTCAAAGATGACCTTTCATACAGAAGCACTCTGAAAGAGAGGCTGCTACCTAATATTTTCTAAATCCTGAACCCCTCTCTTATCCCACTACTACTGAAGTACGGAGCCAATCAATTAAGTGTATAGTACAGAAAGGTACTTGGCCTGGAGTACTTTCTGTACGGCCAGTGTACGACATGGCCAAGAAGGTGACGCCTGCCAATTTCGAGTTCGCCATGGTATATCTCGGAGATGCCGCTATCCAATGTAATGTTGCCACGTGTCACCCGGCGTGGCTGGAGCCGTAAATCACCAAATCGTCCATTCCACGATGCCGACTTTTTTCTCCGCCGTCCGATTGATATCGCCCTTAATTTATAGCTGTTAAAATAGAAGCAGTACTTTTAGATGTGATTCTATCTAACTATATCTATGTGATTGTGGTTCGTTCGTTAGTTAAATGAACATTCCTATTTGTACTTCTTTAAGTAGCTATCGTACCCTATATACCCCGACACGGGTGCTAGGCTACATGGTAACGACGCTGGTCTATTCAAACGGACGATAGGAACTAGGATCAAATCTTGGGTCAGTTAGCCTTTTTCTTAAGTTTAACAAAGGACTGCCTTTTGACTCTAGGTGAAGCAAAGGCAACCATGGCTCTATCTTCTTCTTCAGCCTCCAGTGACTATGACAAGTATGGGGCTAGAGAGAGAAGTTAGAAGTAGGCTGCCTCTGCTTTTACTTCCCCATCTTAGATTACATATGAAACCTAGAAAATACAAAAGAAAACCTTTTAATTTCAACACTCCCCTTATTTTCTAGTCAACTTCTAGTTTAAGTCCACAATTCTCTCTGCAAAATATTAATTTAGGAGAAGGCACAGGCTTTGTCATCATGTCTGCCACCATTTCACTTTCTGGTTTATATTCTAGACTTATTATTTTGTTCTCCACCTTTTCCCTAACAAAGCTAAGTCTGATATCCATGTGTTTTGCTTTGAAGTGATGTTTAGAATTAGCAGCAATTGCAATTGATGCTTGATTATCACAAAATATTTTCTGAATTCCAATCTTAAGATGTCTCAATTCACCAACCAAGGATTTGACCCAGATCAATTCCTTCACAACAGAGCAAGATGCCATATACTCAGCCTCCATAGTGGACTGAGCAATGACCTTTTGCTGCTTACAGCTCCAGCAACAAGCACCATTCTCCATATACAACACATATCCAGATGTACATCTTCGCATCGGAGCATCCCCATAGCTGGCATCACTCCAAGTGGTGATGTTAGTATTTTCCCCACCCTGATACAGCCATAGATCCCTAGTTCATATCAGATATCTGAGGACCCTCTTAGCAGCTTCCCAATCCCTTTTGGTAGGAGCATTCAGACTCCTACTTAGCACTCCTACAGCTGTTTCCAAATCCGGTCTAGTACAATTCATGAAATAAATCAGACTGCCTATTACCTGTCTGTGTGGGATAGTCTGCATGAACTTCCTCTCTTCTGGACCTAGTTCATCATCTAAAATTAGGATGTCTCCTTCCTCATTCCCCTCACTTCCCTTCTATAGATCCATGGGAGTTGTACAACTGTTGGCTTTGTCCATCTGGAATTTTTCCAACATGTTTCCAATTGCCTCTTTCTGAGTTAGTCTTATTATTCTCTTTTCTCTATCTCTCTCTACTTTTATTCCCAGAAGATATCTTGCCTACCCCATGTCGTTCATCTCAAATCTTCCCTTCAGATATGTTTTTAATTTGTTGATTTAATTTGTTGATTTTCTCCATTGACTTACTCAGAACAAGGAAATCATCAACGTAAATTGCAATAAAGATGACACCTTTCTCATTTTCAAAAACATAAATTGAATGATCAAAAGTGATCCAAGTGTATCCCAGACCAGTAAAGAACTCATCAAGTTTCTTGTTCAACTGTCTGGGCGCCTGTTTCAAACCACAGAGAGATTTGATCAGCCGACATTCCTTACTTTCTTCTCCTTGTTCCACGAAGCTGTCGCATGAAGATCTCCTCCTCTAGTTCTCCATGCAAGAAGGAAGTTTTGATTTCCATCTGGTGTACTTCCATGTCTTCTACAGCTGCCAGACTGAGAAGTATCCTGACCGAGGGAAATCTAACGACCGAAGCAAAGGTTTTTTCGTAGTATTTTCCCTCTTTTTGAGTAAAACCTTTGGCCACTAAACGGGCCTTATACCGCTCAATAGTATTGTCAGGATTCAATTTTAACTTGAAAACCCACTTACATCCAATTGGTTTGCGATCAGGTGGACAGTCCACCAATTCCCATGTATCACTGCCATGAGGTGCGGAGGAGTGCTTCCATGGTTTCTGCGGGAGCATTGCTGGTTTCAGGAGGAGTGGAGTAATTGTTTACGGCCGCTTTCTTCTTGTACTCGCGCCGGTTAGATGGTTTTGTGATTCTTTCAATACCACGCTTTCCCTTATCCCTCTGCCAACGCCACAACCTTCCGCTTCTATAGCCGGGCCCAGCGACTCGTCTGTTTTGAGGTCGCGAATTTAATAAAGTAAATCGTTTGGTCAATGAATTAGAAAAAACTAATTCCCACGCACCTTTTATGAAGGGACTTGACTCCTCAGCTAAATTATCTGTGAGTCACCCGAATTATACTCTCCCTTTAGATCATACACTCTACCCTTACATCCTCATACATCCCTACTTGATATCCGGGTTTCTTTGGACTAGTTTATAGTTAGATATGTCTGACTAAACTGAAGACTTTACTACCGAAAACCCAAAGGAGATAGATTTGGTTTCGGCCGTCCATCTCTCATGGAGTTTGGTTTTCAACCACTAAGACTGATTTTAAATAATAACAATTATAGATCGCCCAAAATTTTTTCTAATGCATTAAACATATCCGTAATTATTGTTTCTATTTATTTAAAACACCATTCTGTTTTGGGTTTTCCAGAACTGTCTTTTGATGTTGCACACCATCATCTCTTAAGAACTCCTCAAACTCATTGGAGGTATATTCCCCTCCATTGTCACTTCTTACTCTTTTTATCGAGGTCTCGTGAAGCTTCTTGTCTCATGCTTTATATTATTTAAAATACTCTAGAGTTTCTGATTCGTTTTTCAAAAAGTATACTCGAGAGTACCGAGACCAATCATCGGTAATGGTTAGCATAAATCTTTTTCCTCCGGGTGATGGCACTCTTGTCGGTCCCCAAATGTCCGTGTGTACCACATCAAGGAATTTTTCTTCTTTATAAGTTGCTTCCTTTGGAAATGGTAACCTATGTGTTTTACCCTGAGCACACGCACTGCAATCACTTAAATTATCATTTTGCCCAAAGCATATCCTTTCAACTACTCCCATCTTTTTCATTCCTTTTAGCTTTTCTAAGTTCACATGCCCAAGTCTCTTATGCCAAAACATAATATCATTGACACCAGCATAGTAAAGTTTGAGTTTTTCATTACTTAAAGCAAGCCTGAGCATTCCTTGGCTACCGTTCTCAGCATTGAAGTACACATCTTCCTCAAAGCTAGCTGTAAAAACTCCTTTTTGGTGCTAGTTTCAAATCCTTTATCATCTAATAGAGATGTTGAGATAAGGCTTTTGTTTAACTCCGGAATAAATAATACATCGGAGAACGTAACTATTGAGGTTTTTCTCTCCACAACGACTTTTAGATCTACTGATCCTACATAAGTAGTGGTAACTACCCTCCCATCCCCATATTCAATCTCTACTGTAGGAATCTTTCTCAGCTTAGTGAACAAATGCTTATTCTTGCACATGTGCATGGAAGCACCTAAATCCACAATCCAGCCTCCTTCACCTTTCAGTCCACCGAAAGCACATTTCTGCTTTCGTGGGATTTCGACTTTTGTCTTTGCCTCCAACTCTTCATCCAAAAGAAGTTCATCGTCCTCCTCATGGGATTCCTCCTCGAATACCTGTGTGACAAGTGCCTTTTTCTTCCCTCGTGTTTGATCCTCGGTATGCCCCTCTATCCGAAGCTCGGTCAGTTTGGTACATTCTGCCATGTAATGCTCGGGTTTCTTAGAAAAATGACACATCCCCTTTGGTCCCCTTGTTTTGGACTCATCGGATTGATTTTTAAGGTCTTCCCCCCTATGACTTCCAAGGGGTTTCCGTGAATCTTTGTTTCTCCAACTTGCTCCGGCCGCCATGGCTTGTCCATCCTTAACTCCTCTCCGGATTTCGATTGTATTCTCTCGGACGAGAATCATACCAAATACTAAATTCCATATCCACCTGGAGGCCGGCATATCTTGTACCTGGTTCACAATGTTCTCATACTTATCGGGTAGTTTCATGAGTAAGCAGTGAACCTTTGCCTTCTCGGTTTCTACCTTTCTCGCACACTCTAACTCCATGAAGAGTATAGCGAGCTCATTGTAGAAGTCGAGCATCTTCTCTCCTTTGTGAAAGTATCCATTGATCCTATGATCTGCTAGCTTCTGTTCTTAAATAGTACCGCTTCGGTACATCTCTATAAGGGCATCCCACAGATCGGATGCCCTTTCCTTTTGCAAATGAGGACCTGCGAGTCCTTGTGTGAGATGACAAAGAACAAAATGCTTGACCGCCATGTTGTTGTAGTCCCTAGTATCGCTGTCATTCTCCTCATTCCTTGGAATAGGAGACATGAAAGCAGATCCGATTGCTATAGGTGTGGTTTTCTCTTTTTCTTTCCCCTTTTCCATCACGATGCTTTCTCCGTCTTCTGAGTCCTCTGATGACGGTGGATCTGGTTTCTGTTGAAAAGAGGTAATTAATAGTTCACTTCTATAGTTTAGTTAGAATGTAAAGAGAGAGAAAGAGAGAACCAAAGGCACGCCATGGCTCCCGCGTCATTTAGGAGGAAGAATGAAATAGAAGGTATTTTACTATTTGTAGCAAAATACTGCCTCTAGCCGGATTTGAACCGTGGTCTACGGAATACTACTTAGACCTTAGCCTTATCCATTAAGGCACTAGCAAAACGATATATGTATTACGTTTCACGCATATTTATCTATTTGTTAAACGGGCTAATTTGCAGCAGACTAACGAAAACACGCATTAATCAATTCATGCAGGGAAGCGAATCGAAGCCGCATAAATACAAATGATCGAACGGCCACAATTGCAGCCGCCACCAGCAATAAACTTTCGGCGGCCTTTAGGGATAGCGTCACGCGACGCCACGTGGCACCATACTATTGGATACCGGAGAAGATGGGAGGAGGAACCATGGCTCCCGTTTTGACAAGCGTCACTTTGAAAGCCATGTCGTACAATGGCCGTACAATAAGTACATCGCCTAATGTACCTTCTTGTACTATATAGTGTTTCTATTAGACTAGGGTTTAGTAGTAGGCAGTCGTAAGTAGGCAGACCAGGACTTAGTGAAATTTAGGTACCTCTCTCTAAGAGAGCTTGTAACTATAAAGGTCATCTTTGACCAACCATAACTTACTGCTCAGTGGAGCAAATTCAGTGATTCTTTTTGCGTTTGACTTCGGGGAGTCTTGTCCTCACAAAGGTGAGAGTGGTCAAAATATTTGTGTGCCTGGGCGGCGCTTATTCAGCGGGAAAGTAGAAGGGGCAAATATTATCCTAGAGGCATTACATAGGCTGCTCATTCTCTGGGTCAATGGAGACCACAGAATTGCAGTTTCCTACCAAATCTGCTTCCTCCAAACCCTAGAGGAATAGCACAACCGTATGGGCGCTTTACTCCCCCACCCACTATTCCCCAAAATCTTTTCTCACATAGGGCTCCCATCATCATATTCTCCCTGTAGATGAACCCAGTCCCATTGAATATGGGCACCCCAGAGGGTGGGCCCATAACGTGCAACTCTGAGACCTCCATTGGTACTCAGAGTAAGCAGTTTGCTAGAAGCATCTAGGATAACCTCAGTTGTTTAAGATTTGTCTGAATATTGCTATTACCCTGACAGAATACAGACTAACCAAACTGCACCCCTTCCACCATTGTCCTCCACCATGCTCCTACTGCCCCTTTAAGAAGACCACCTATGTAGTGAATCTTCTCACGAACAGAAAGGCTAGGTAACTTTTTGATATAGTTCGCAACGGAGAACAGCAACGCGTCAAGGTTCTTGTGCCTGGCCGGGTCAAATTCGTCGGGAAGCCTTAACTTCGATCTCCTTAAGTATCTCTCCATACCTCCATGAGGTTGTTCTCCAAGACAAGATTCCAAGGTTGGGACGCTGTTGCTCAGTTGAGCATTCTGTAATCTCACGCCTTCTAACTCTCAGAGAACTTCCGCTAACATTTCCGTGGTGGATACGCCATGTTCTTCCATACTGTCGCGTCACGAGGGATAACTATGATACCAGTGTAAAAGGGACAAAGTCACTCCACAACACACCACAATGCACAGTGGAAGGTTCCTAGAAAATCTCCCTGTAGCAACAGCAAAGGTACACAGCAGACACTCGAAAGGTTGAGCTTTATTAAGCAGGAAAAAGATTACAAAGTTGAAAGCTCTCTGCTAAGGTCTACTCAAAGAGTCTGCCTGTTGAATAAGTCAACTCCGCTATTTAAACTATCCATCCACTAGTCAACCCAGTACTTTACAGATGTACACGTGGACCTTCACGGTCAACCTAGATCTATCCAAACTATCTTTTTAGAACTTTGGAGTTCAATCTACATTCTGCAGCGTTGCTATGCTGCTACGATGTGCTGCTATACTATGCGGCTAAGTTGCTACGTTGCTCTGCTGCGCTACTCTGGCGTCGCAGCTGCGCTGCTCTGAAACCGCAACTAGAGCAGCTTCAGTTCCAACAATATAGTACACCTTTCTGTAACCATGTTACAGTGCCTCCCATTAGGGATTCAGCGTCCCGCTGAACCTTACTTCCTCAAGGAAACCGCACTCCACGGAGTATGCTGTAAGTCTCCTCGCGGTACTCCTCAAATTCCTATCGAAGAGTGTCCAGTTGACTTTGGAGCTGCTCACATCGAGTCTCCAGCAGTGGAATATGATGGTCCGCCGCTGCCAAAAGTCTCCAAATGATTTGCTCCCGAACCTGGTCTTCCTCTTCCTTTGGTACCTCCGCTGGTCTTTGCTGGTCATGCCTCGCTACTGGCTGTCTCTTTCGGGTCAGGAACTGCCTCTACCTCCCCCCTCCGGTCTGCCTCTACCATGACCTCCGCCGTTGATAACAATCTATCCGGGCGGGGTACATCTGCCTGCCCTACCCGGACAAGTCTCCTCCTTTTCGGTGGTGGAGAGAACGACGACGCCATGGATGATGTTGTACAAGTTAATTCCGGTGACCCGAGAACAGAAAGTAAGCTGGATGTGCAGAGCGAAGCACTCTCCAAAACACTTCGATTAGGTGGTCCGCGAAAGTTGATGGAAGTCTTAACCGCGATGGTTTAGGGTTTTACTGTTAGATTTCTCCAACCATCGCAGAGTCCGAGGGTATCGCAACGTCCAACATTTGATAAACTGCGCAGCTGCGGAAAAACAGAGGGTTCGTTGTCACTAATCTGGTGAAACACAATTGCGCCGTTGCGCTTCCCTGTCAGCGCAGCGATGAAGCTGCGATCCTCTGACAGCACCATGACTATGCTGCGCTTTGGTGGCTGCGCACCCATAGCGCTGCGGTCCGTGAACCACGCATTTGCGTTTCTTCGCCGCGTCCCTAAGATGATCGCGATGGTTGCGATACGGCTATTCGTTCCTTTATCGCGGCCGCTGTTATTGCCCCTCCGGTTAAGCGGAGTGTCCGCACTCTGTGTAAATCGGCGCAGCAAGGCAGGTGAATGCAGATCCTCCTCGTTCACCTAAGAGTCGTCTTCGACGCCGTAGCCTTTCCAGCGCACCAAATATTGAATGGAGGAAGAATGTCGAGAGCGCCTTGACTGAAGGATTTCCTCCACTTCGTACTCGTCCAATGTACCCTAAATGGGCGGTTTAGGGGTATTCGGCCGTTGTTTATGAATAATTGAATCGGGGTCGCAAAACGGTTTGAGAAGGGACACATGGAAGACATTATGGATATGCCAGTCCTTTGGTATATCCAACCTATTGGCCACTTCTCCCACCTTTGACAGAACAGTCAACAGGCGCGTGAATCTCGGTGCCAATTTCTTGGACAGAGCACCTGGTAATGACATATTCGCCATATTAAGGCGAACTTTATCACCCACACTGAAGGCACTGTCTTTTCCGTGAGCGTTGGCCTGCGACTTTTGACGATCTTTTGCAAGCAAGAGTGCCTTTGCCGCCTTTTCTAGATTTCTCGTGCTGCGTTTTTTGGCAAAATCTAGAGCCACGGGTGTAGAGCAATCCGCTGCCAATAAATTCTGGGGAAGGGTGGGCTGTCGTCCATTGAGCGAAAATGGCGTAACATTTGTGGACGAATGCACCGCACTGTTGTACGCCACCTCAATTGCGGTTAAATGGGTCACCCAATCCGTTTGGTGCACAGAGACATAAGCCCTCAAAGCCTCTTCCAATGTCCGATTCACCCTTTCGGTCTGACCATCGATCTTAGGGTGATAAGCTATTGACATGGCCAATTGCGTCACACACAGCTCGAACAAACTTCTGTAAAAGTGGCTCACAAATTTTCGATCACAGTCGTTGACGATCCTCTTTCGGAGTCCATGGTGGCGGAATAGTTCCTGAAAGAATAAGTCTGCCACATCTCGCGGTGTGGCTGTGGTTTTCGTGGGTAGTAAATGGGCCATTGTTGTTAAATAATCCACGACGACAAAGATGGAGTCATACCCTTTCCGAGTTAACGGAAAAGCCACAATGAAATCTATCGAAATCGCTTCCCAAGGAACAAATGGTATCGGAAGGGGCTGTAACAGACCTTGGTGACCTGATTCCGAATTATTTCTATTACAAGAGTCACACGTCCGGACATACTCCGCAATGTTGCGAGTCATGTTCGGCCAAAAATACGCCTCAACGACACCTGCAGTTGTTTATCTTGCTCGAAATGGCCACTGAGCGGCTCGTCATGACTTAATTGAAGTATCACGTGACGTAACTCCTGGTTTGTTGGAACGTATAGTCTAGTTGTCTTACTCGGTCTATACTGCCACATACCATTGGCGGATCGAATTAATACCTTGCGTCTAATGAGTTCCTTGATTTTCTGGTCTTCGCCGTATGCGGCTTTAATTCTACTTAACCACTGGTCGTCCACTTGCACCGTACTGGTCACTGCGCTGAGTTCCAGATCTTGCGCTTTGTCCGGCGCTGCGGTGTTCTTTTTCACAGGGATTTCGTTTCCATCCTGTGATGCTTGCGATTGTTGCTCCGTCACTTGCGCAGCTACTCCGGGTCTCCTCCACAGTGCATCTGCCGTGTTTGTCTTGCCCGGTTTATACTCAATAGCGAGTTCCGGCCCGAAGGTATGAAAAAACGTCATCCATCGCACGTGTTTCTTTGACAGCTTCGGCTGTGTCTGAAGATACTGTAGAGCGTGGTGATCGGTGATTATTGTGATCCGCTTCCCTTGAACGCAACACTTCCAAACTTCTAGCTCATTAATAATTGCGATTGTCTCCTTTTCATGGGTGGCCCAGTTAAGTTTTGCTGCCTTTAGTTTCCGATTATCGTATGCAATGGGTTGAAGGCCTTTCCCTTGATCCTACAAAAAGATCGCTCCAATAGCCGTATCGCTAGCGTCGGTGATTATCGTCCAAGGTAACTCGGGGTCGGGGACAGCTAACACAGAGGCGGTAACCAACCGCTCCTTCAGCGTGTCAAAGGTGCAATTTTGTGTCCTCCATTGGACTACAAAATACAGGAAGCCTCTAGATAGTTATTAACAAACCCACTTTCAAGGGCAACCACTGCTACCCAAGCAGACAAGCAGACAATCTGACTGCACCCATTTGCAGCTTGGACTCTGCTGAGTCCGTAGAAAAAGAAATCTCTAAAACGCCCAACCAAGCGATAAGTTATAGGGTGGCGAAGATGCCAATTTATACAAACTTTCAAAGGGAGAGAGAGGACTATCTTCCTGATTTTTCCTAAGTCTTAGTTTTTCCTAGTTCCTCTCTTAGCACCTATCTACTGTATGTACGAACCAATCTGAACACTGTACAGTACTAGAAAGTACTACTGCCGATGTACTTTCTGTACGGCCTTTGTACGGCAAGGCCATTTGGCGGACGCGTGTCCATTTTCCAGTCGTCCGTACGTTCCTCGGAATTCCTGCGACCAAATGTCTTCTCTCCACGTGGCGCCAGGTCATGCCATGTCACTAAATGCCAAAGTTACCATTCCGAGATTTTTGCGATGATGTGCGCCGTCAGATTTGACGCGAAATGTAATCTCAGCCGTAATAAATACTTGCGCGGTATTTGTTTCGATGTCGAAACAAAATGCGCGATATGCGTTTCAAATTAGTATTGTACTTCGTACTTTATCAAAGTGTATCTATGCACGTAGTAAAGATTTTGAGTTAAATGATTTCTGTATAGTACAATAGTTTAAATACTAATCAAACACTATATCTCTTAACGGACTTCTACGACAGACTGGTTAGAGCTAACGGCTACGCCGCGCTCTACCGGTCGGGGGTTCGAGTCCTGCCGGACTCAACCTTTTGTTGAGAGTGACTTAAGTTACTCTTTTGTCCTTCCCATGGAGCTGAGACAGCCATGGCTCCATCGCTCTCTCTCTCCTTCAGTGACTACAACAAGTATGGGGGCGAGAGAGAAGAGATGGAGGCAAGCTGCCTACATTTTCTTTTGTATGTTTTCGGCTAATTAATTTAGACCTAGAAAATACAATAAAACTAATTATTTCAACACTCCCCTTATTTTCTTGTCTAATTTTAACTTTTCTTTTAATCCACACTTTTTTATGCAATATTTTAACTTTGGAGAGGGCACAGGTTTGGTCATTAGTCAGCCACCATTTCCTCATCAGATCAATATACAAGATTCACTATTTTATTCTCCACTTTTTCTCTTACAAAACTTAATCTTATGTCCATATATTAAGCCTTAAAATGATGTTTTGGATTGGCTGCAATTGCTATGGCCGCTTGATTATCACAAAACACTTCATGCACTCCCACCTTCATATACCCCAGTTCTTGCAGCAATGACTTGACCCACATCAACTCTTTCACAGCAGAACAAGAGGCCATGTACTCAGCCTCCATAGTGGACTGAGCAACCACCTTTTGTTGCTTACAGCTCCTACAGCAGCACCTTCCCCAACATACAACACATACCCAGAAGTGCATCGTCTCATAGGTGCGTCCCCATAATTGGCGTCACTCGAAGTAGTGATGTAAGTGTGCTCCCTTCCCAAATGCAACCATAACTCTCTAGTTCCCACCATATATCTCATGACTCTCTTGGCTGCCTCCCAGTCTCTCTTCCTAGGATCATTAAGACTCCTACTGAGTACTCCAACTGCTGCCGCTATGTCCTGCCTGGTACAATTCATAAAATAGATTAAACTTCCTACGACGTGTCTATAAGGGATAGACTTCATAAACTCTCTCTCATCTGGACTTATCTGATCATCTAAGGTCATCACTCCACCTTCTACACTCCCATCACTTACTTTTTTCAAGTCCATAAGAGTGGTTAGCATGTTCCATCTGGAATTTCTAAAGAATATTACCTATTGCTTCTTTCTGAGTAAGTCTGATAATCTTCTTCCCACTATCTCTCTCCATTTCAATCCCCAAAAGATATCTTGCCTCCCCTAAATCTTTTATATCAAATCTGCTTCTAAGATCTTTCTTTAACTTATTGATCTTTTCTAAAGATTTACTCAACACAAGCAAATCATCCACATAAATTGCAATAAAAATGACACCATTCTCATCTTCAAACATATAGATAGAATGGTCAGAGCTGATATGGATATATCCTAGACTGGTAAGAAACTCATCTAGTTTCTTATTCAACTGTCAGGGAGCCTGCTTTACTCCATATAAGGACTTTATGAGCTTGCAGACTTTGCTCTCTTCTCCTTCTTCCACGAACCCCTCGGGTTGTCTCATGAAAATTTCTTCCTCTAACTCACCATTAAGAAAAGCAATCTTAATGTCCATCTGGTGTATTTTCATGTCTTCCGCTACTGCCAGACTGAGGAGAATCCTTACTGATGGGAACCGAACAACTGGAGCAAAGGTCTCTTCATAGTCAATCCCCTCCTTTTGGGTGAACCCCTTCGCTACCAATCGAGCCTTATATTTCTCAATGGTATTATCTGGGTTCAATTTTAGTTTAAATACCAATTTACACCCAATACGTTTTCTGTCTGGAGGACAATCCGCTAGTTCCCAAATATTTGCTTCCATGATAGAAGCCATCTCATCATTTATGGCTCTAATCCATCTTTCTTTCTCTGGACTATTCACTACCTCCGAGTGAGACTGAGGCTCATCTGGGTGAGATAGCTTAGTTACCTTATGAGCGGCTTGTTTTTCCTGTAATTTTTTGCTGTTCCTCCTTCCTCCCTCAAACTCCGAAGCTGGAATGGATGGAAGTCTTGGATTTCTTCTCACTGTCTCATCATCTCCCCTGTCCATGGAAACCGGTTCTTGTTTCGCTTCTTCTATCTCCTCGAAGTCCATAGGAGTATGTGAGGTTTCCGGTGAGTCTCCTGTATTTTCGATCTCCCCTGAATTTGTAATCACGGTTTCACTCATGTCCCCTTCGGGAACAACCGAGTTCTCCTCACTTTCGGACTCAAATCTGATTCTTATCTTCTTTGTATATTTGAAGGGGTCAAATGAATTTCCTTCATCCATGACAACTAAGTGTTTGACCACAATGATATCTTTCTTTGCTAAGTCATAGACTCTATATCCCTTATTATCCTCATCATATCCCACAAAGTATCCAAGTTTTCCCTTAGCATCTAGTTTCAAGTTTTACCTATCCGTGTCAAGACTGTAAACTTGGCTACCGAATACTTTAAGGTGTGAGACATCTGGTTTCCTTCCAACCCATCTCTCATAAGGTGTCACTCCCTTTACAGCTGAGGTAAGGACTCTATTTTTAATGTAGTTGGCACAATTTATTGCTTTTGCCCAAAATCACTTTCCTATTTTCTTGTCTGCCAACATGCTGCATACACTATCTCCTAGTGTTCGATTCAACCTCTCATCTATCCCATTTTGATCCGGGTTATATGGTACAGTTTTCTGGTGCTGCACTCCCTTATCTCTCAGATATTCCTCAAATTGGTTAGAGGTATATTCCCCCCTATTATCACTCTTTATTCTCTTAATGGGGGTTTCATGCAAATTCTTACTCCAAGCTTTATATTCTTTGAAGTAAGTTGATGTTTCAGACTTTGTTTTCAGAAAGTAGACTCTAGAGTATCTAGACCAGTCATCGGTTATTGTCATCGTAAGCCTCTTTCCTCCAACCGAAGGTACTTTTGCGGGTCCCCAAATATCTGTGTGGACCAAGTCTAACACTTTCTCACCTCTATATGTGGCGGCTTTGGGAAAGGGAAGTCTGTGAGCCTTACCATGAGAACAACCACTACAATCATCCATCATTTCATTATCCCCAAACTGAATGCCATCTACTACCCCAAGTTTTTTCATTTCCCTCAACCTATCAAAATGCACATGCCCCAACCGCTTATGCCAAATCATCACCTTAGGAACACCAACATAGTAAGCATTCTTCTTTTCATTACTCAGGTTAAGCCTAAACATTCCTTGGCTACCCTTATCTGCCATGAAGTAAACTTCATCCCCATACTTAGCTGTAAAGACTCCCGTTCTGGTGAAGGTATCAAACTCTTTGTCATCTAACACAGACGTAGAGACAAGATTTTTACTCAGCTGAGGAATGTAGAGTACATCTGAGAATGTAAGTATAGAAGGCTTACCCTCCACTAAGACTTTCAGATCTACTGATCCCAGTAGATCTGTAGTAACCACTATCCCATCCCCATACTCTATCTCTACAGTAGGGATCTTTCTTAGCTTAGTGAAGAGTTCTTTATCACGACACATATGCATGGATGCACCTGAGTCGATGATCCATCCTTCCTGTGGAGCTTCCCGAATTGCTCCAAGGGCACACTTCTGTCTCCGAGGGATCTCTTTCTCCTCCAGACTCTCGTCAAGAAGAAACTCCCCATCCTCCTCAGAGGACTCATCCTCGGTTTCTCCTGTCACTTTAGTAACCACAAGTGCCTATTTCTTCCCTCTGGAAGAACCCCCTCCATGGTTCTCTTGGAGCCTCAGCTCCGACAGCTTGACACAATCTGCGATGAAGTGTCATGGCTTTTTGCAAAAATGACAAAGACCCTTTGGGGGCATCGGTCTTCCAGAATTATCTCTTTCCCCTCTAAAAGGTTTCTTCGATTCCTTCCCCCATCGGTCCCCTCCTATTGCTTGAGCATAATGCTCTTTCCTCCTCTTCTAATCTCTATTGTGTTTTCCTGCACAAGTATCATTCTGACCACTGTGTTCCATTTCCATGAACTATCAGGCATTTCCTGTACTCGGTACACTATGTTCTCAAACTCATTTGGTAACTTCATGATAAGAGTGTTAACTTTCATTTTCATTGTGCCTGTCCACCCGACACTTTCCATCTCCGTATATAAATAAGAAAGATCATTACAGTAATCTAACATCTTTCCTCCTTTGTAAGTGTAACTCACTAGTTTTTGCTCAGCCAACTGGAGCTCCTTAATAGTTCCAGCTCTTTAAATCTCCCCCAAACTCACCCACAACTCCTCGGCCTTGTAAATGTGAAGATGAGGGGTGGCCAAAGCTTGAGTGAGGTGCCTCAGAATGAAGTTCTTGGCAGCCATGTTTACATCCTCCAACATTTGAGTATTGTTCTCCACGGTCTTCACGGTCGCCACTCCCGATATTGTGGCTCTAGGAGTGAGGGGTGTCTCCTTCCCTTTCCCCTTTTCCGACACACTGCTATCCCCATCATCTGCCTCCTCCGCTGAGGCAGCCGTAGCTGTAGGAAACCTTACTCCTCCAAATCCTGGTGGAGTTCCTGAAGGTGGACGTTTCACTTGTCCACTGACGATACCCCAGTATCGTTTTTCGCACAAAGCTCCCATCATCATGGCTTCCCAATAGATGAACCTAGATCCATTGATGGTGGGCACCCTAGAGGGTGGGCCCATAACCCGCAATTCTGTGTCCTCCATTAGACTACAGAATACAGGAAGCCTCTAGATAGTTATTAACTAACTCACTTTCAATGGCCACCACTGCTACCCAAGCAGAAAAGCAGACAATGTGAATGCATCCTTGTGCAGCCTAGACTCCCCTAAGTTTGTAGATAAAGAAATCTCTGAAAACGCCCAACTAGGTGATAAGTTACAGGGTGGCAAAGATGCCAATTTATACAAACTCTCAAAGGGAGAGAGAGGACTATCTTCCTGATTTTTCCTAAGTCCTAGTTTTTCCTAGTTCCTCTCTTAGCCCCTATCTACTGTATGTACGAACCAATCAGAACATTGTACAGTACCAGAAAGTACTACTGCCGATGTACTTTCTGTACGGCCTCTGTACGACAAGGCCATTAGGCGGACGCGTGTCCATTTTCCACTCGTCCGTACGTTCCTCGGAATTCCTGCGACCAAATGTCGTCTCTCCACGTGGCTCTAGGTCATGCCATGTCACTAAATGCCAAAGTTACCATTCCGATATTTCGGCGATGATGTGCGCCGTGAGATTTGACGCGAAATGTAATCTCATTCGTAATAAATACTTGCAATATGAAGTTATTTTTTGGGTGTGGCTAATCCTATCAGTGAAACTGTTCCGTTCTGTACAATCAAACCTGTATAATCATAGTTAGAAAACGTGGTATTATATGTCGAATGCTCTATACTAATGTAGTAAAAGATGTCTAATTTGCATTTATAAGAGGCATTGTAAGTCTGTACTTCACTGAAAACATTAAAACGGTCCTCATACTATTTTTCTCCATCGCCGTACGCTCAACGAACAAGCACTGTTCCCAGCTGGAACAACCGCTTACATGCCGTACATGAGGAGGTCAAACGAACGTCATCAAATTTGTTCTCTTATTGTTTCCGGAGGACACTTGGAAGACACGTGTAATAACGGGTATTTGGAAGAATCGGCAGCGTCGATTGAATCCTTATAACCCGGAATGTCATAGAACCGCGTCGCTGGAGCCGCTCGATTTTACGAATCCGACGGCTCAAAATGTCACCAGTACAATTGCTGAACCACAATGACGTAGCAGAACCGTGTCGTGCATCGGACGGAATGTCGGTGCTACATATATAAAAACTTTTTATATAACCTAATGCACAAAAGACCTAATGCAAAGACCTAAAAAACCTAATGCACAAAAGACAATCTATCTTTTTATTAAAAAGATAGATTGTCTTTTGTGCATTAGGTTTTAGTGTGGGCGTATCTAGATTATGTATCAGGTAGAGCACCGGGTATCGTCCTTAGTATGGTACACCACGAATCGTAATTAGAGTAGATAGCAATAATTCGGTCGCCCTAAATATCGACTCAATCACCTTAAATAGAGTAAATGATTCTAAATTTTTCATTATACTATTTAGGGTAAGGCTTAATTAGCGTTAAAATTCTAATAAAGGTTCTTTTTAAATAGTGTGGACTACGGATGACGTCCGACCGTGCATCATTGTACTTTTATAAGTAAAAAGGTACAAATAATGATTTAATATAATCGCGCTCGCACGTGAAATCGCACTAAACAAAAAATTAATCACATCGAAAAAAAGCCGTTTGCATAACTCTCAACCGTCGACAGCATCGTCGGCAATGTGAGCTGACATTCAGTGCGACAAATAGTACTAACGTCATAATGACGTCAAAAATATACGGACTGACAGATTTTGTATGTCGACATAATTTAGTGTTCATAATTTCATCGCGGATAATTTTCGCCGACATAACCCAATATAGAGTACTTACATTAATTAGAGTAGATTTCCTCTGTGAAAAAGTTGGATCGCACAAATTAGCGTTCATAACTAATTGTTTTATTTTGTTTTTTTACTCTATATTTTTATTTACTCTAATTGCGATTCGCAGTGTACAGTACACCGTGAATCGTTATTAGCCTTATGTACGCTATATCGGCACCCCACAATTTTGACATTGATACCATAAATATAATAAATTACACTATTTAAAGACGTGGACCATAATATGCCACGTCTCCTGGCACTAAATTAGAATAAATGACGCTAATTTTTTCTTTTCACTAATAATTTCTATACGCTAATGACGATTCAAGGTGTACCAATTGTACGAGACTATGTTCTGATTGGCCGGTTCGTCCTTCAGTGTTGTGAGGTGGGTGTATTTATGACTCGGTGAATGTTTGTAGACTATATTGATATTGTGGGAACTTCGAGGAGCATATCTTGAAGCATGTTCGGTCAGTTCGCATGAAACATCGCGGACGGCAAAATGCCCTCTAAAGTACTTACCAGTACCGGCGTATGAACTTTCAGTTTTGTCTGCTTTGACTCTGTGACTCCGCGTCATGTTTGAGCTGCGGTCATACTTTTGTACGGTCACAAGTGTACGGTAATCCTGCTGTATCGTCAAGATTTTGTACGGCAAAATAATGCACGGTCAAGTCAATGTACGGAAAAGCTATTGTACGGTAACGTTACCGTACGACCAAGTTTCGGTTGTTAGGGGAGATTTGAGGAACGATAAATTTTTAAGTGTAAGGGTACTTTCTCATGTAACCGAAACTTAGTCTTGTTACTTTTTTTTTAGCGAAGATTCTCCGTACAACTTTCAGAGCATTCGTATGTAAAGAAATGAAATCTTAACTTTAGATTGTGACTCATGTAGGCGTGGGTGTAATTTGCGACGATTGTAGACGCGTACAAAACTCGCCACAATTGATGACGATTACAAAATAGAGACGGTTGTAGACGTCTAGCTACTTGTGACATTGTAGATGTTTAGGGTTTGTGACATTTTGACGTCACACGTACTTATGATAGCGTCGACGTCACAAATTCCAAAACATTCCGCCATGGTTTCCCGATTTTGTTTGTTCGTCCGTTCTCACTCTACTTGCCACCAAAATAAGCTAAACGATAACCAAACGAAATATTTTTTATAGATATTTCATTTGATACCTTTCTTGCCTTTTTTCATTGCAAGGATAATGAGATAGACGCGTTTGTCGGAGAGGGAGAGAGTGCAATTCTGTGTCCTCCATTGGACTACAGAATACAGGAAGCCTCTAGATAGTTATCAACTAACCCAATTTTAATGGCAACCACTGCTACACAAGCAGACAAGCAGACACTCTGGCTGCACCCTTGTGCAGCCTTGACTCCCCTGAGTCCGTAGAAAAAGAAACCTCTGAAAACGCCCAACCAGGCGATAAGTTATAGGGTGGCAAAGATGCCAATTTATACAAACTCTCAAAAAGAGAGAGGACTATCTACCTGATTTTTCCTAAGTCCTAGTTTTTCTTAGTTCTCTCTCACAACCCCTATCTACTGCCTGTACGAACCAATCAAAACACTGTACAGTACCAGAAAGTACTACTGCCGATGTACTTTCTGTACGGCCTCTGTACGACAAGGCCATTAGGCGGACGCGTGTCCATTTTCCACTCGTCCGTACGTTCCTCGGAATTCCTGCGACCAAATGTCGTCTCTCCACGTGGCTCTAGGTCATGCCATGTCACTAAATGCCAAAGTTACCATTCCGATATTTCGGCGATGATGTGCGCCGTGAGATTTGACGCGAAATGTAATCTCATTCGTAATAAATACTTGCGCCGTATTTGTTTCGATGTCGAAACGCGATATCCGTTTCAAATTAGTATAGTACTTCGTACTTTATCAAACTGTATCTATGCACGCCGTAAAGATTAAATGATTTCTAATGAGTTAAATGCGTAAATGAGTTAAATGATTTCTATATAGTACAATAGTTTAAATACTAATCAAACCCTATATCTTTTAACGGACTTCTACGACAGACTGGTTAGAGCTAACGGCTACGCCGCGCTCTACCGATCGGGGGTTCGAGTCCTGCCGGACTCAACCTTTTGTTGAGAGTGACTTAAGTCACTCTTTAGTCCTTCCTATGGAGCTGAGGCAGCCATGGCTCCATCGCTCTCTCTCTCCTTCAGTGATTACAACAAGTATGGGGGCAAGAGATAAGAGATGGAGGCAGGCTGCCTACATTTTCTTTATATGTTTTCCGCTAGTTAATTTAGACCTAGAAAATACAATAAAACTACTTATTTCAACAGCGAGAGAGAGAGAGGCGCTTTCACGGACTTCGCTTTTGCGAAATGGCGCCTGTTGGTTGAAACCCCCTCCACGGCCCCTGTACGGAAAAAAACGCACGGAAAAAAGTCACGTAGGTTGGAAACGTGCAATGGTTTTTTTTTTGGGAACTCCGCGAACAAAAATTGTCAAAAAATTTTGACACGTGCGACAACATCTGCCTATTTGCTCACCTCATGTAACTATATTTAAAATCACCTCGTGAGGTGATTTTATATAAAGTTTGAAGATGGGCTGAAGGGACGCGTAATTGGGTCGAAACGCGTTAGACGACAATCCGAGATCTATCCAAACTTCCTTGTAGAACTATACAGTTCAATCTACACAATTGCGGCGTTGCTATGCTGCGCTGCTACGCCGCTGCGCTACTAGTTGCTACGCCGCTAAGTTGCTATGCTGCGCTGGTCTGGAATCGCAGCTGCGCTGCTCTGGAATGGCAACTGCGCTGCTCTGCAATCGCAATTATAGCAGCCTAGCCCTAGCTACTTAGTACCCAATTATGTAACCCTGTTACAGGATTAAACAAGAAAATTGATAGCTTTAACTTTTCATAGCTCTAACAATGTTTACGGATAAGTTTCTTTCGAAACTTTATTATTTCACTATTGTCAAAAAAAATGTCAATTTTCACACTGTATTACCTTGTCCTCTTTATGGAAACATATAAATACACCATGGATTGTTATTGCAACTCTGAGACCTCCATTGGTCCTTAGAGTAAGCAGCTCCCACGAAGCCTTTAGGATAACCCTAACCCCTTTGAGTTCCACCAAAAATAACTGCCACCTTGGCAAACAAAAACTTTGACCACCTCCACCCCTATGAAGGCACGACTCCCCTGAGTTGATAACAACAAGAATCTATGAATTTGCTCCCTTGAGAAGTAAGTTATGAAGAGTCTAAGTTGACCTTTTGTACAAAGGCCATCTAGGAGAGAGGGTCCTATCTACCAATTATTTTAAGTCTTATCTCTCTCTAAAACCCCATCTACTGAAGTACGGTACCAATCAAAATACTGTGTTGTACAGAAAGGTACAGGTGCCGGTGTACTTTCTAGAAGGCCATTGTACGACATGGCTAACCAGTCGACACATGTTCTATCTAGATTTGTTCCTGTAATCCTCGGAGATGCCTTAATCCATGTGGTCGTGCCACGTGTCAATCGATGTGGCGTTGAACGAAAATCGCCAAAATCTTATTCCGCGATCTTGGCATCCTTCGCGTCCGCCCGATTGAAACTGGGTTTTAATCGTAGCCGTCATAAATCATTGCGCGATATTTGTTTCGCTATTGAAACAAAATACACGGTACTCGTTTCGGAACCATACCGTACTCCGTACTTTACAAACTTCTATCCATGCCTGACGTCTATAGTTACAGTTAAATGAATTAGTTCACGCTTCACAGTTTATATATTTGTCAAACCCTATACGTCTTAGCACCGATCCTATACTATGGGATAAAGCTACTGTCTATTTCAGACTTGATGGACGGTAGAAATTGGGATCAAATCCCAGGTCTCTCATGTATATTTTGCTTAAACTACCAATATCTACCACTTGTCTCTCTATCTCTTAAGCAGCATAGGCAGCCATGGCTCTACATTCCTCTTCAACTTTTAGTGACTGCAACAAGTGTGGGAGGTGAAGAGAGGAGTTAGAAGCAGACTGCCTTGGCTTCTTTTCTGCCTTTCATATTAGAACTAGAAAATACTATTAATAATCGTTAATTTCTACACTCCTCTTATTTTCTAATCACTCTTTAATTTCAAACCACACTTCTCCGGCAGAAAATTAGCTTAGGGGAAGGCACAAGTTTGGTCATCATATTTGCTACCATCTCGCTATCTGGTTTGTACTCTAAACTGATTTTTTTGTTTTCTACCTTCTTTTTAACAAAACTGAGTCTAATGTCCATATGTTTGGCTTTAAAATGATATTTAGGATTTGCAGCAATAGCGATTGCTGCTTGATTACCACAAAAAAAATTATGCACACCACTCTTAAGGTGACCAAGCTCACGAAGCAGAGACTTGACCCACATAAATTCTTTTACAGTAGAGCAAGAGGCCATGTTGTCGTGCATGAGCATAAAATCGTTAAATGACATGCATCATACCCAATTAGCGTTGCCAAAAATGTAGGGACCGCACATATGTATGCTAAAACCATAGGCAAAGAATATATACCAACAGAAATATTAATGAATCAGTTTAAGAAAACAAACAAACAAATAAAAGTACAACGGTAAGTTTAGTAGGTAAAGAGGGAAAAAGGATGGAATCCCCCCCCCCACCCAGCTCCTTAGCCTACAGGGAGCTGGGAACGACAACCGGTAGGTCGCGACATCCGTGGCAAAACCATTGTCCAGCCGAAATAGCATGCAAAGGTGGGACCAAGCACTCCATGTGAAATCCTAGATAGCAATAGTCGTAGAGAAGCATTGTCGTTTCTCCTTCAGACCGCCGACACAGCTGACACTCGGTGGCCTCGGTGATCGGCATCCGCCACGAATCCATACCGTGGGAGAGATCAGGTAGGTAGCAACGAGCACAATTTTTTGAATGTTCTCGCAAAGTCCGCGTGTCGGCTCCTTGTAGGCTTAATAATCCATTAGAGTGGATTTTGGTGATCCTCAATATGTGAGACGAGATATCCGTGTCGAGGGTGTCAAATGTTTGCCGACGCAAATATACATAGTCCCCCACCCGATAAGGTTTTTGTTGTGGCCAGTAACTACCACTGCGAGTTGTTGCAAACCGTAACAAGTAGCGATGTTGAGAAATCTGCAAGTTTTCAAAGGCCATTGGGATTTCCCTAGCAAAAACCAAAGCTCGGTTGGTTAGTTCTTCCAAAAAAAGAGAATCACACATAAGCGGCAAAGGAAAACTAGCAACTTTCTGTATATTTCTACCGAGCAGTGGTTGTCGACCAAATAACACATAATAGGGACTGAAATTTGCTAAGCTGGCCTGTACAGACATGCGATAACCCATGACAATATAACCCAATGATTCATCCCACACAGTAATCTGTTTCTCCAAGCAATGTTTACGCAGAGCCCGCTTAAATGTTTGCACCGCCCTCTCGGCCAAACCGTCTGCCTGGGGATGATCTCGACTTGTTTGACGGTGATCGATCAATGCCTCGTCCAACATTTCCTGGAATTCGCCACGGAACTCGGTCCCCTTGTCTGTAAAGACTTCTGCCAGAGCTCCATATCGGAGGAGCACATGCTCCTTGAAAACAACGATTGTGTGTTTGGCAGTTTTGTGCGAGAGGGCCACAACTTCCACCCATTTGCTAAAATTTTCGATCATGATCATGAGGTATTGCTTGCCCCTTCGCGAGACGGGAAAAGGACCTGCCAGATCACAAGACCACCTGTGGAAAAGACCTCGGATAGGCAAAGGTTGAAGTGTAGTCTGACGGTCAGAGAAGGAGGTCCGCAACCGGTCACAGGTGCTACATCCTTGTAACACGGCCGCAACGTCTACCTGCATGCCTGACCACCAATAACATGCTTGTACCAAACTCAAAGCTCGTTTAGTACCATAATGTCCCAGATCAGTATCAATGTGATCGATAAGTGATAGAAATTCTGTCGGCCGAGGAACATGCCGATGACTTCCATCTGCGAGGAGACGGGTAAGGGAACCTCCCATCCATAGGTAATTATGCGCTCTTTTGCGAACACGGTCCTCCTCTCTTGGTGTAGTGCCTTTTCGGAAGGACTGGGTTGATAAAAATAAGACCAGAGCGCTGTCCCTCCATGGATCGTGTTTATTTTTGTGCACGGTGGGGCCCAAAAAACTGTAAACCAGGTGTCTCCAGCTGAAAGCGATGCAATAGGTTTGTCATCAAAATCCTGTCGTACTCCATTATCTGCAGAATTTGGTAAAGGGTTTCGTGAAAGACCGTCGCCATTTCAAACTAAGTAGCCTCGGTCGATGGATGATCTCCATATCGTATTCTTGCAAAATGAGGGCCCAACGGGCTAACTTGCCGGATAGATTGTCATTGGTCATGAGCCAATGCAATGGTTGATGGTTAGTAAGAAGAGTAAATTGTCGGCCATAAACGTAATGGCGGAAATGCACAATTCCCCAAACTGCGGCTAGGCACTCCCTTTCATAACTACTGCAGTTCGACTCGGCCTGATTGTTGCTTCGACTAGCATAAGCCACCACATATTCCTCACCTGTAAGCTTCATGCTGAGTTAGGTTGGCGGCGATACCGGGCTTACCAAAGTCTGTCTGTGGGCAAAATGGTAACTTATGATTTGGTGGACGAAGAGTGGGAGCGTGGACAGTGCCGTTTTTAATCCTTAGAATGCCTCAATCTGCGGGGGTTCCCAAGTAAACGACGCTGATTTTTTTAAGAGTTCATTTAGTGGGGATGCGAGCGTGCAAAACCCAAGAACAAACCTCCGATAATAATTAGCCAAACCTAAGAATACACGCAGGCTTGTTAAATCTGTTGGGGTCGATAGTTTACTGATCGCATCTACCTTGACTTCTAGTGAAGTAATTCCCTCGAATGAGATAAAATGCCCAAAATATGGTACCCCTTCAGCCCCAAAGATGCATTTGGCAGGATGACAATTGAGACCCACCCTTTTCAACTCTTTTAATACCCACTCTATATGTGCTGCGTGTTCCTCCATAGAGACCGAAGCAATGATTAAATTGTCAATGTAACAACAAGCAAACTTAAACCCCTCTAAGACTAATCCATAACCTTTTGGAATACGGCCGGGTCATTTTTCAAGCCAAAGGGCATAACTGACCATTCCCAACGCCCATCACTTCCCCAAAATGCAGTCTTATGTTGGTCTTTCTCCTCTATTTCAATTTGGTTAAACCCCTGTCGTAGATCCAAAATGCTAAAATATTTAGCCCCTCCGAAGTGATCAAAAATGTCCTCCGCCAAAAGCATTAGATGTCGGTCCTGGATTTTACGGGAATTATATTCTCGATAGTCCCCGCACATACGACGTTCTGTGAAATTCCCCTCTACGTCTTTTTTACGAGTCACGATGGTAGGCACCGCAAAGGTGGAGTCGGACATATAAATCAGTCCTGCCTCTTCTAACTCTGCGCATCGTTTATCCACTGCTTCCCATTTGGTTTTTGACAGACGATGCTTGGGTTTGAATATGGGTCTGTCATCTTCCAGGTCAATGGACATTCTGTAAGTGGTGTGTCGACCTAAATCTTTTATGGAGTAAGCGAACGCGTCTTTGTGTTGTTTTATGACTCCATTTAACAGTTTGTGTTCTGGTTTTGTTAGTCCCGTCCCAAGTTTCCACGTTGGTTTTTTAGGTGCGCTGATGGTAATGGCTTCCATGGCCTGTGCAAACTCTAGCTGTCAATCCGCGACTAAAGATTGTCCCAGCTAAAACTTAACTGGGAGCTGTTGCAAACAATTTACTGCATGATGCCAATTTTTAGATGGAAATGCAGCAGTCCCGTGTAAGACCGCGCGTACTGGTATCGAAGATCTAGCCGCTGTGTATGCTGGGATGGACCAACTCATGTGACTACGGTCCAAGAAATCATAAATAGTATGATTTGTGTCAGACTTGGTGGAAGGAGGAAAAAGAGAGAGCTCAAAAGATGTACCCCGAAGAGAAGGTGAGGATTTAGAAGCAATGTGTTTGAATGGTGTATCCCCCCCCCCAAGCTAATGTAGATGGATGGTTCTGTGCGTATCGACCGGCTGCAAACCTTATGCCCTAGAAAAATGACAAGGATTGAGGATCCATAACCCGACCAAGTAAGCTCCAACACTGCCTCTCAATGAGTCCTGGGGGAGCCGTATTGCCTGGGATGAAATAGAGTACGAGTTCTCGCCCCGCAGCAGTAGGTTCTTCTAGACTGCCTGTATGAGTGTGCTGAAGCATAGCAGGTCCGTAATGTGAATTTGCATGGGAGTTTGGATATGCGACTAGTATAGGAAGTGCACATAACGGCTAACCATGGGTGTTAAGACAAAATGCAGGAGGATAGTCTGTCCGGAAACATGTCTGGACCTTTTGAAATGGAAGAAGTGCTTGTTGAATGAAAAGTTTAGGTGGTCGAACAGCGCGATTAGCTTCTCGGAGCCGGCCTATGTCCACCAGATTAGTCCATTTGGAACGAACCTGGTGGGCCAGCGACCCATGACGTGCGCATCGATTATGAGTAGTGGTCCAATTAATTATTCGATACGTTTGTAATCTGTGAGAACCGTAGGTCGGGGTCATTATAAGCCGCGACGTTTTCTAAAGCGTATCCAAAAGGACGCTTCAACGACTGAAAGAAATGGATAAGACGCACTACCTCAAAGAACAGTTTAGTGCGCGGATTTGCTAGACCTAAACCCTTCCCGACTCTAGATATACCTTGACATTCCCATCCTGCGAAAAGGAGATCGATTAATTCTAACTTCGCCAGGTGGTGATTACCTATCAGACGATATCCTGTGGTAAAGCTGAATGTATTCTATGAAACGCTGACCGTGATAGGAGGTGAGGGTATTGTTCATGTAAGATTTGACAGTGGTGCAACTGAGCGCGTCTAGCCAAAAGGTCAATATCTACGCAATAATATTGTTTGATTAGAATACCGTTCCTAAGGCATAAGAGAAAGTGTGGTACCTATTCGTGCAAACAGGCCTAAGATAAACAGAGCGTTCGGGTTAGGTTGTAAACTTATTGGCTTTCATTTAATCGGTAAAAACGCGGAAGGATCTCTTGAAATCGCGAGTGGATCTGGAATATTGAATAAAGGAATCGGTACAGTAAACTTATACAATCTGTCAAAATCTGAAGAGTCAATAATAAAACCTGGGGTGCCAAATAATTTCGGCATTCCCGGGGGGTCTGGTAAGATTTCTTCCGTTGTTAAAGATTCAAGAATATCAGCACCTATGCCAACTGCAGCATAGGCTGGCAAGACAAACGCGGAATGAGCCGTAGTAGGCATGGGTTGTCGGGCCGAGATAAGAGGTAAGCAAACTTTGCGGTTCGTAAAATTGTTTGGTCTGTACGAAAATGTTTGATCCCCCACCACCCCCCCCCCCCCCCCCCCCCCACTCGGAAAATGATGCTTGCCGATCAAGCACTCATAATCACTACACTTGGTGACAAAGGCGTGAGCGTATATTTTTGCGAAATCGGATTCTGATTGACACTGAAATTGAAAACACAGTGGCTCTTTTATCATACCTAAGACTGGTTCTGTGGTTCCTGCGGAAGTCAACAAACGAGTGGTAGTGGGTTGTAGTGTATTCGCAGTAAGACCTATTTTTTTGGCAAAATCTGATTTCGAGGAAAATGGGTTTTGTCCTTTGTCCATGAGAGGTAAAGTTGGGGCTACCCCATTAACTGTGAACACGCCTAACTTGTTATCCATAAAAACTTCTGTGTGGAGTAAAACTGGAACGCTCTTTTAGAGTAATTGCTTGAAGAGATAGGGTACTACAATGGTTTTGAAGCGCTTGTAATGCAAATGCAGATTGAGTTAGATCTGAGGATTTAGCCTCGCTATTCAATTCGGGAAGCATAGTGGACAGTATTGCTAACAGTTCTTTGACCTTATAAGCATCTTGTATACTCCCCTCTAGAATGGTTAAGGCCTCAGCGATGATGCTAGGGCCTGTTTCCAGGATAAGGGTTTTAGGTTCTTTAGCGAAAGATAATGGTATGCAAGTGTTAATGGATTTAGACTCACGATTATGATCAGGAGTCCCTTTGAAAAGAGTTGCCCGTTGTTGGACAGTTGACTCTCGAAGAGATCGCCCAGCAAAAGAGGGCATATGGACTGCGGTTCGGGCCATTCTAATTAATTGCAGTTTAACCTGCGCCATAAGCCCGGCAAACTCCTCCTTCATCATGGCCGCCATGGTTGCCATCATCTCTGCTCTATCTCGGTCCCACTTACTGATTTTGGTGGGAGTGTCCTTCTCTTCCCTTTTCGGTGGAGTGACCAATTTAGCGGAGCGAGCAGGTATACGGCCGTTTTTAATTTGATTTTGATAACTGAAATTCGGATTTTTAATATGACATCGCTGTACGCAATGACTTGTTTGATTGCATTGAGTACACGTGGCTGCCTTGTCTGGACAGCTGCGTGCGTCGTGACCACTGTGACCGCACCGGAAACATATACGCACTCCAGGCGTCGTCAGTAAAAATCCCATGGCAAGGGCCCTTGGAGGTCTTGGGTTGGGCCATGAGTTGCGCGGGTTAGGATTCTAGTTAGGATTTGGATTAGGGTTATCTTTAGGTGAAGGCTTTGGCCGCTCGTGAGCGTCCCACCAGCTGTCTGCATTTCGTACTTTACAGCATACTCTGCAGCCTGCTCGAAAGTGAATTTAAGGCCATATGCTTCGGTCAGACAATTCTGAATCAACCGTCGAGATTGTGTGGGAAATTGACCCACAAATTTTTGTACCGCCTCAGCCGTTGACATTAGATCGGGTAGGGCCTCACGCAAAGTTTCCATACGTGACCGCAATGCCGGGGCTGTTTCACCCAGTTTGCGTTCAAAATTCATTAATTCTTTGACTTGGTCAAGATTCTGCATTCGATACTCGTCTTCAAATAAATCAAAAATTAACGAGACTAGATCTCTTAGAGGGACCAGCATTTCAGGTCTAGCCGGAATTGCAACCTTAGCTACCACTGCAAATTGATGAGGGACCTCAAGTATTTCAGGTGAAACTTCGTTGCCTACAGAGTCATAAACAACCGGGACAGCGAGTTAGAAAGGGATTTCGAGGCTGCCAATTATGGCCAAAGCTCCAGAATAGGCGGGTGCTATTTCAGTCATAGCACAAATTTACTCATATTTCCGTGTATAAAGGGATAACGCAGATTCTCTGAGGTATCTCCCTAGTAAATAAAAAGCGACCCGCAGGTCGTAACGGTCTTGGTACCGAAACGCAAGGTCACGCATTTTGGTATTGAAAAGCATGCGAAAGTGGGACAAGGACATGGTGTCATTCAGACCTGAAAAACAAAAATGATGTTTACCACCTCCGGTGTCCATGGACGAGGCCATGTCCATGTTAAAAGGACTATGATTAGTGTGTATGGTACAGCCCACTGAGAAAATTGACGGCGGTAAACCTAGACCCTGTATGTCAAGCGAGTCAGTGTTCGAATCTTCCGCCGAACTGTGGGTGAAAGATGAAGAAACAGACAACATAGACCTATGGAGAGAAGAAAGACCAGATCTCGATTAACTGGGTGATCCTAAAAATGGAGATTGAACTGCTGAGTTTGGAAAAGATATCGGAGGGGAGCCTACCATAATCAACTCTTTGGGCGGCCCCCGGTAAGCACCTGAGCTTCTGGTGGTACAAACTGGGAACTGTAAATTATTCCAGTCTGTTGGCATGTAACCAGAAGATTGTCTTATCCGAATGCAGCTAAATGCCGAACACACACAAAAGTATGCTAATAACCGCCAACCAGACACACGAAAGAGTTTAGTCTCTCTGTATCATCAAAGTTAGTCTACTCGTAAACTGTCTTTCTCAATCCCACTCACGTCACGCCATGCCAAGCAAACTCATGTCACCTATGCAAAGCAACTTAGAGCCAGATATAATAAGCAGAAAACTATTCCGGGCCACCACGTCCAGATGTAATAAAGCAGGACACTGTTCAGGGCCAACACGGCCAGATGTTATAAAGAAGGAAACTATTCAGGGCAAACACGGCCAGATGTAATAAAGCAAAAAATCGTTAATCAAGATCGATCAACGTGAGATCTAGGACCATGCAACGATGAAGTCCTATGCGAAGAAAAATAGCACAACCTTCGGTAAGATCTCTAACCCTCTAAACGAGTCCGCTTGATAACCTATATCCCGCCTGCACCCACAAGGATCGGTTACTCACCAAAAGCGATAGCATCAGTAGGATACTTTAAATATCTCCCAACGATGCTCCAATTCCAAGTTATCGTTATCACACCCAACTCAATGCCAAAGTAGTTAGTAGCCTATTAGGGTACGCATATCATCTTTAAGCCACGCTCTACCCAACTATTAAAGTAGTTATAATTTTATGTGATAATTCGTGCAAGCTAATTTATATATATATATATATATATATATATATATATATATATATATATATATATATATATATATTTATATATATATATATATATATATATATATATATATATATATATATATATATATATATATATATATTTATATATTTATATATTTTCTTGGTTTTTAATATGGATTTTTTTTTCTTTTATAAGTTTTTTAAGGTTTGCTAGGTTTTATGAGTGTGTTAATCCGATAGGTAGACAAAAAGAGGAAACTATACCGGATTCACAAATCAAATCACAAATATCCCACTCCAAGCCCACCGAGCAACGAAACCCTAAAGATTGAAAATAAAAACAAATTAAAGCAATCCAAAGAAAACCACTAGGTTGGAAAAGAAAACAAGACAACTAATTATTGCTTGATTGAAAAAGAAAAGCAAATGATAGCACGGGAATATTTGCGACAGTAGCCACTAGGCCCTGAAGTCTTCAATATTCCCTACAAGAGTCCTACTAGCAGGCAACCGACTTTTCTTAACCGGATGAGACCGCCGAAAAAATAAGCACTCCCAAAGTTTGAAGAAAAAAGAGACAAACGACGAAAACCACGCAACAACAATAATAAAACACAAGATTCACACTCTAGAATTCGCAGAGCACGGCAAGTGAGACACAGTTTGGAGAGAAACCTTGCAGGCTGGCTTGCGCTGGTAGATTAGGTAAGGACTTTACTTCAGAAAAGAGAGATAAGAAAATCTTAGAGGCAACAGCTAGCCAGAGACTAAGGATCGAGAGAGAGAAACCCTAACTCAACCACTAACTGATACTAAATATGGCGCTGAGAAATGCTAATTGAAAAAAACAAAAAGAGGTTCGACAAATCGCGAAAATATATATTGCCAAAAAACGACAACTCTCCAATGTTGGATTCCCAAACTGTAATTTGCAACTAATCCTACGCAGCCATATGGCCTTTATCTTCTGTTGTTGTCTATCGTACAGCTACACTAATTTCTATATGTCTTTGAGCAAGCAGCTTTCTATGTACAAACGCTGCCTGTTTCTAGAGGTGGCCCCTACGTGGCCGCCTCGGGATGCCTTACATCTACACCTCGAGGATGAAAACCCTCCCTATGCAACAAAAACAATGCATGAACCTCCGAGGGTTCACGACTTGGACATGTGTCAGGTATGTCACCGTTTCAGTCTATAATATGTCACGTTTGGAGCTGTTCAAATTTGCAAAATCCAATGTCGTACCGCAATCTGATTTCATGCCGGTAACATGGTACGACCTCCGTTTCGTCCGTACCTTCAATTGAACACTCCGCCACCGACTTGTAATATTCCCTTTTACCCCAATTAGTATAAGAATCAACAATAATACTCGTCGACGTCTTGCGGCATGACAATGTACTCAACCTCCATGGTGGACTGAGCAATGACCTTTTGCTGTTTGCTCCTCTAGCAACATGCCCGATCACCCACATACATTACATACCCAGACGTGCATCTCCTCATAGGAGCATTCCCATAGTTGGCATCACTCCAAGTGGTGATGTCACTATTGTTCCCACCCAAATGCAACCATAGATCTCTAGTCCCTAAGAGATATCTAAGGACTCTCTTAGCTGCCTCCCAATCTTTCTTAGTGGGAGCATTGAGACTCCTACTTAGTACTCCTACAGCTGCGGCTATGTCCGGACGTGTACAATTTATAAAATATATTAGGTTGCCCACTACTTGTCTATAAGGGATGGTTTGTATAAATCGTTTCTCTTCCGAGCCTACCTCATCATCCAAGATGATCACTCCTTCTTCCACACTCCCCTCACTTCCATTCTTTAGTTCTATAGGAGTGGTACAACTATTAGCCTTGTCCATTTCGAATCTTTCTAACATGTTTCCAATGGCCTCCTTTTGAGTTTATCTTATTAGCTTTCTATCTCTGTCTCGCTCTACCTAAATTCCCAAAATACACCTTGCTTCTCCCATATTCTCATTCCAAATCTTCCTTTTAGATCATTTTTCAACTTATTTATTTTATCCATAGATTTACTTAAAATAAGCAAGTCATCAACCTAAATTGCAATAAAAACAATTCCTTCCTAATCTTCAAAAAAAAAAATTGAGTGATCTGAGCTGATCTGAATATATCTTGAACTTGTAAGAAACTCATCGAGCTTCTTGTTCCATTGCCGAGGCACCTGTTTCAGCACATACAAAGATTTGATCAATCAGCATACCTTGCTCTCCTCCCTTTGCTCCACAAATCCTTCGGGCTGTCGCAGAAAAATCTCCTATTCTAACTCTCCATGTAGGAAGGCCATTTTTATGTCCATCTGATGCACTTCCATGTCTTTCGCTGCCGTCATACTGAGAAGTATCCGAACAGAGAGAAACCTGACAACCGAAGCAAAAGTCTCCTAGTAGTCAATTCTCTCTTTTTCAAGGAAAATCCCTTTGCCACTAACCGAGCCTTGTAGGGCTCAATGGTGTTATTTGGGTTGAGTTTCAATTTAAATACCCAGTTACACCCGATTGGCTTCTTATAAGGGGGACAATCCACCAATTCCCACGTATTGGCTGCCATATTTGAAGCCATCTTTTCATTAATGGTGCCCTCCATCGGTTCTTATTAGGGCATTTCATCGCCTCACCATAAGTCTAGGGTTCTTCGGGATGAGACAGTTTGGTTACCTTGTTGTTAACTTGTTTCTCTTGCAGTCTTTTGCTGCTTCTTCTTCAACGCTCAAACTCTGATGCCGAAATAGATGGCTTTCGTGGATTCTTTCGATTAGTTTATGCAATTCTGTGTCCTCCATTGGACTACAGAATACAGGAAGCCTCAAGATAGTATTTAACTAACCCACTTTAAGCCACAACCACTTCTGCCCAAGAAGGCAAACTGAGAATTTGACTGCACCCCTGTGTAGCCTGGACTCCTCTGAGTCCGTAGCAAAAAGAATCACTGAAAACGGCCAACCAGGCGATAAGTTATGAGCCGGCAAAAATGCCAATTTATACAAAGCTCTCTTAGAGAGAGGTGTCTGTCTACCAAATATTTCCTAAGTCCTAAATCCCTCTCACAACCCCTATCTACTAAAGTACGAACCAATCGTATTACTGTAAAGTACAGAAAGGTACTATGGCCGATGTACTTTCTGTACGGCCGGTGTACGACAAGGCTCTTGAGTGGACGCGTGTCATTTTTCCACTTGTCCGTATTTCCTCCGGAATTCCCGCGACCGAATGTCATCCTTCCACGCGGCGCCACGTCATGCCACGTCCAAAAAATCCAAAGCGACCATTCCGCGATCTCGGCGACGACGTGCGCCGTCGGATTAAATCCGACATTAAATGTCGACCGTTAAAAGTGTCTGTTTCATTTGTTTCGTGCGAAATGACGTTTCGCACTAAACCTTTACAAGTTCTATGTTCATTTCGTTTCATATTCCAGTTAGATCATTTCGGTACTATAAAACAGTTTATATATGAATGAAACCCTATATAATCTAACGGACTTCTACAACAGACTGGTTAGAGCTAACGGCTACGCCGCGCTCTACCGGTCGGGGGTTCGAGTCCTGCCGGACTCAACCTTTTGTTGAGAGTGACTTAAGTCACTCTTTAGTCCTTCCTATGGAGCTGAGGCAGCCATGGCTCCATCGTCTCTCTCTCTTTCAGTGACTACAACAAGTATGGGGGAGAGAGAGAAGAGATGGAGGCAGGCTGCCATCATTTCTTATATATGTTTCCGCTAATTTATTTTAAACTAGAAAATACAAAAACTACTTATTTCAACACTCCCCTTATTTTCTAGTCTATTTTTAATTTTTCTTTTAATCCACATTTTTCCCTGCAGTATTTTAATTTCGGCGAGGGTACAGGTTTGGTCATCATGTCCGCTACCATTTCCTCATCAGATCTATATACAAGATTCACTATTTTATTCTCAACTTTTTCTCTTACAAAACTTAATCTTATGTCCATATGTTTAGCCTTAAAATGATGTTTTGGATTTGCTGCAATTGCTATGGCCGCTTGATTATCACAAAACACTTCATGCACTCCCTCCTTCATATACCCAAGTTCTTGCAGCAAGGACTTGACCCACATCAACTCTTTCACAGCAGAACAAGAGGCCATGTACTCAGCCTCCATGGTGGACTGTGCAACCACCTTTTGTTGCTTACTGCTCCAACAGCATGCACCTTCCCCAACATACAACACATACCCAGAAGTGCATCGTCTCATAGGTGCGTCCCCATAACTGGCATCACTCCAAGTAGTGATGTCAGTGTGCTCCCCTCCCAAATGCAACCATAACTCTCTGGTTCCAACCAGATATCTCATGACTCTCTTGGCTGCCTCCCAATCCCTCTTCCTAGGATCATTCAGACTCCTACTGAGTACTCCAACTGCTGCCGCTATGTCCGGCCTGGTACAATTCATAAAATAGATTAAACTTCCTACGACCTGTCTATAAGGGATAGTCTTCATAAACTCTCTCTCTTCAATACTCATTTGATCATCTAAGATAATTACTCCTCCTTCTACACTCCCATCACTTACTTTTTTCAAGTCCATGGGAGTGGTACAACTGTTAGCATTTTCCATCTGGAATTTCTCAAGCAAATTACCTATTGCTTCTTTCTGAGTAAGTTTGATAATCTTCTTCCCCCTATCTCTCTCCATCTGAATCCCCAAAATATATTTTGCCTCCCCTAAATCCTTCATATCAAATCTGCTTCTAAGTTCTGTTTTTAACTTATTGATCTTTTCCAAGGATTTACTCAACACAAGCAAATCATCCACATAAATTGCAATAAAAATGACACCATTCTCATCTTCAAACATATAGATAGAATGGTCAGAGCTTATACGGATATATTCCAGACTGGTAAGAAACTCATCTAGTTTCTTGTTCCACTGTCGGGGAGCCTGCTTTAGTCCATGTAAGGACTTTATGAGCGTGCAGACTTTGCTCTCTTCTCTTTCCTCCACGAACCCCTCGGGTTGTCTCATGAAAATTTCTTCCTCTAATTCACCATTAAGAAAGGCAATCTTAATGTCCATCTGATGGATTTCCATGTCTTCCGCTTTCTGCCATGCTGAGGAGAATCCTTACTGATGGGAACCGAACAACTGGAGCAAAGGTCTCCTCATAGTCAATCCCTTCCTTTTGGGTGAACCCCTTCGCTACCAATCGAGCCTTATATCTTTCAATGGTATTATCTTGGTTCAGTTTTAGTGTAAATACCCATTTACACCCAATAGGTTTTTTGTCTGGAGGACAATCTGCTAATTCCCATGTATTTGCTTCCATGATAGAAGCCATCTCATCATTTATAGCTCTAATCCATCTTTCTTTCTCTGGACTATTCACTGCCTCCCAGTAAGACTGAGGCTCATCAGGGTGAGATAGCTTAGTTACCTTATGAGCGACTTGTTTTTCCTGTAATCTTTTGCTGCTCCTTCTTCCTCCCTCAAACTCTGAAGCAAGAATGGATGGAAGTCTTGGATTTCTTCTCACTGTTTCATCGGCTCCCCTGTCCATGGAAACCGGTTCTTGTTCGCTTCTTCTATCTCCTCGAAGTCCATAGGAGTATGTGAGGTTTCCGGTGAGTCACCTGTATCTTGGATCTCCCCTGAATCTGTAATCACGGTGTCACCCATATCCCTTTCCGGAACGACCGAGTTCTCCTCACTTTCAGACTCAAATCTGATCCTAATCTTCTTTGTATATTTGAAGGGGTCAAATGACTTCCCTTCATCCATGACAATTAGGTGTTTCACCAGAATGATATCTTTCTTTGCCAAGTCATATACTCTATATCCCTTAACATCCTCATCATATCACACAAGTATCCAGGTTTTCCCTTAGCATCTAGTTTCCAGTTTTTCCTATCCGTGTCCAGACTGTAAACTTGGCTACCAAATACTTTAAGGTGTGAGATATCTTGTTTCCTTCCA
The DNA here is from genome assembly GCA_037447655.1 of Zygnema cylindricum. Lineage (NCBI taxonomy): Eukaryota > Viridiplantae > Streptophyta > Zygnematophyceae > Zygnematales > Zygnemataceae > Zygnema > Zygnema cylindricum. The sequence continues at coordinate 480,735 of JBBHKE010000271.1, read as the reverse complement.
ACCCATCTCTCAAAAGGTGTGACTCCCTTTACTGCTGAGGTGAGGACTCTATTCTTAATATAGTTAGCACAGTTCATTGCCTCTGCCCAAAATCTCTTTCCTATTTTCTTGTCTGCCAACATACTGCATGCACTATCTCCTAGTGTTCTATTCAACCTCTCAGCTACCCCATTTTGTTCTGGGTTATATGGTACAACTTTCTGGTGTTGCACTCCCTCATCTCTCAGATATTCCTCAAACTGGTTAGAGGTATATTCCCCCCCATTATCACTCCTTATCCTCTTAATAGGGGTTTCATGCAACTTCTCACTCCAAGCTTTATATTCTTTAAAGTAAGTGGATGCTTCAGACTTATTTTTTAGAAAGTAGACTCTAGAGTATCTAGACCAATCATCAGTTATTGTCATCATAAACCTCTTTCTTCCAACCAAAGGTACTTTTGCAGGTCCCCAAATATCTGTGTGGACCAAATCTAACACTTTCTCACCTCTATATGTGGCGGCTTTGGGAAAGGGAATTCTGTGAGCCTTACCTTGAGCACAACCACTACAATCATCCATTATTTCATTATCCCCAAACTGAATGCCATCTACTACCCCAAGCTTTTTCATTTCCCTTAACCTATCAAAATGCACATGCCCCAACCGCTTATGCCAAATCATCACCTTAGGAACACCAACATAGTAAGCATTCTTTTTTTCATTACTCAAGTTAAGCCTAACATTCCTTGGCTACCCTTATCTGCTGTGAAGTAAACTTCATTCCCATACTTAGCTGTAAAGACTCCCTTTCTGGTGAAGGTATCAAGCTCTTTGTCATCTAACACAGACGTAGAGACAAGAATTATACTCAGCTGAGGAATGTAAAGTACATCTGAGAATGTAAGTATAGAGGTCTTACCCTCCACTAAGACTTTCAGATCTACTGATCCCACTAGATCTGTAGTAACCACTCTCCCATCCCCATACTCTATCTCTACAGTAGGAATCTTTCGTAGCTTAGTGAAGAGTTCTTTATCACGGCACATATGCATGGATGCACCTGAGTCGATGATCCATCCTTCCTGTGGAGCTTCCCGAATTGCTCCAAGGGCACACTTCTGCCTCCGAGGGATCTCCTTCTCCTCCTGACTCTCGTCAAGAAGAAGCTCCCCATCCTCCTCAGCAGACTCATCCTCGATTTCTCCTGACACTTTTGTAACCACAAGTGCCTTTTTCTTCCCTCCGGAAGAACCCCCTCCACGGTTTTCTTGGATCCTCAGCTCTGACAACTTGACACAATCTGCAATAAAGTGTCCCGGCTTTTTGCAATAATGACAAAGACCCTTTGGGGGCCTCTGTCCCCCAGAATTATCTCTTTCCCCTCTATAAGGTTTCTTCGGATCCTTCCCCCATCGGTCCCCTCCTGCTGCTAGAGCTTGAATGCTCTTTCCTCCTCTCCTAATCTCCATTGTGTTTTCCTGCACAAGTATCATCCTGACTACTGTGTTCCATTTCCATGAACTATCAGGCATTCCCTGTACTCGGTACACTATGTTTTCGAACTCATCTGGTAATTTCATGATAAGGGTGTTAACTTTCATTTTCATTGTACCTGTCCACCCGGCACTTTCCATTTCCATATACAAACAAGAAAGATCATTACAGTAATCTAACATTTTTCCTCCTTTGTAAGTGTAACTCAATAGCTTTTGCTCAGCCAACTGGAGCTCCTGAATAGTTCCAGCTCTATAAATCTCCACCAAACTCTCCCACAATTCCTCTCCCTTGTAAATGTGAAGATGAGGAGTGGCCAAACCTTGAGTGAGGTGCCTCAAAATGAAGTTCTTGGCAGCCATGTTTACATCCTCCCACATTTGAGTATCGTTCTCCACGGTCTTCACGGTCGCCGTTCCCGATACTGTGGCAATAGGAGTGAGGGGTGTCTCCTTCCCTTTCTCCTTTTCGGACACACTGCTGTCCCCATCATCTGCCTCCTCCGCTGAGGCAGCCGTTGTTGCAGAAAATCTTACTCCTCCAAATCCTGGTGGAGTTCTCGAAGGTGGATGTTTCACTTGTCCACTGACGATACCGCAATATCGTTTTTCACGCAAAGCTCCCATCATCATGGCTTCCCAATAGATGAACCCAGATCCATTGAAGGTGGGCACCCTAGAGGGTGGGCCCATAACCTGCAATTCTGTGTCCTCCATTGGACTACAGAATACAGGAAGCCTCTAGATAGTATTTAACTAACCCACTTTAAGCCACAACCACTTCTGCCCAAGAAGGCAAACTGAGAATTTGACTGCACCCCTGTGTAGCCTGGACTCCCCTGAGTTCGTAGCAAAAAGAATCACTGAAAACGGCCAACCAGGCGATAAGTTATGAGCCGGCAAAAATGCCAATTTATACAAAGCTCTCTTAGAGAGAGGTGTCTGTCTACCAAATATTTCCTAAGTCCTAAATCCCTCTCACAACCCCTATCTACTAAAGTACGAACCAATCGTATTACTGTAAAGTACAGAAAGGTACTATGGCCGATGTACTTTCTGTACGGCCGGTGTACGACAAGGCTCTTGAGTGGACGCGTGTCATTTTTCCACTTGTCCGTATTTCCTCCGGAATTCCCGCGACCGAATGTCATCCTTCCACGCGGCGCCACGTCATCCCACGTCCATAAAATCCAAAGTGACCATTCCGCGATCTCGGCGACGACGTGCGCCGTCGGATTAAATCCGACATTAAATGTCGACCGTTAAAAGTGTCTGTTTCATTTGTTTCGTGCGAAATGACGTTTCGTACTAAACCTTAACAAGTTCTATGTTCATTTCGTTTCATATTCCAGTTAGATCATTTCGGTACTATAAAACAGTTTATATATGAATGAAACCCTATATAATCTAACGGACTTCTACGACAGACTGGTTAGAGCTAACGGCTACGCCGCGCTCTACCGGTCGGGGGTTCGAGTCCTGCCGGACTCAACCTTTTGTTGAGAGTGACTTAAGTCACTCTTTAGTCCTTCCTATGGAGCTGAGGCAGCCATGGCTCCATCGCTCTCTCTCTCTTTCAGTGACTACAACAAGTATGGGGGAGAGAGAGAAGAGATGGAGGCAGGCTGCCATCATTTCTTATATATGTTTCCGCTAATTTATTTTAAACTAGAAAATACAAAAACTACTTATTTCAACAGTTTCGACTTCTCCCCTATCCCTCGATTCCGGATCTATTTCCACCACGTCTTCCGCTTCGGTTGGAGTTAGCACTAGTGGTTCAACGGCTGAATCCTCCTCGGTTTGATTTGTACATGCAAGATCATCATATTCTCGAAAACCTGGATAGTTAGGAAGCTCAAAGTCCTCAGAATTTTCTGACTAAAATCTGATTTTGACTATCTTTGTGTTTAAAAGGATCTATAGATTTTTCTTCATCCATGACCATTAGATGCTTTACTAGGATTATATCCTCTCTCTTGAGATCATAGGTTCTATATCCTTTTACATCTTCATCATATCATAGCAGATATCATGTTTTTCTTTTGGGATCCAACTTCCAATTTGGCCAATATGTGTCTAGGCTAAATACTTGACTATCGAAAACCTTTAAGTGTGAAACATCTGGTTTTCGGCCGGTCCATCTCTCATAAGGAGTTTGGCCTTTTACTGGCGAGCTAAGAACTCTATTCCTGAGATAATTAGCACAGTTCATAGCTTCGGCCCAAAATCTCCTTCCTATTTTATTATCTAAGAGCATACTCTTGGCACTATCACTTAGAGTTCTATTTAACCTCTCGGCTACACCATTCTCCTCAGGATTTTTAGGAACAGTCTTTTGGTGCTGCACTCCATCTTCTCTCACAAAATCCTCAAACTGATTGGAGGTATATTCTCCCCCATTATCACTCATTACTCTCTTAATAGGGGTTTCATGGAGTTTCTCACTTCATGCCTTATATTCATTAAAGACTTGTGGGGCCTTTGATTTATTTTTCAGAAAATACACTATAAAGTATCGAGACCAATCGTCAATAATTGTCATCATAAACATTTTACCACCGGGTGAGGGCACTTTGGCCGGTCCCCAAATGTCAGTGTGTACCAATTCTAACACTTTTTCCCATTTATAAGTAGCTTCTTTTGGGAAGGGTAATCTGTGTGCTTTACCTTGAGCACAACCACTACATTCACTTAGGTTTCCACTTTCTCCGAACTGAATTCCTTCCACTATTTCCATCTTTTTCATTTCTTTCAACTTAACTAAATGCACATGTCCAAGCCTCTTATCCCACAACATAATATCATGAACACTAGCATAGTAAAATTTCTTCTTTTCATTGCTTAAAATCAGCGTGAACATCCCTTGGCTACCTTTTTCAGCAGTGAAATATACTTCCTCTTCAAAGCTAGCATTAAAGGTTCCCTTTCTAGTGCTAGTCTCAAAACCTTTATCATCTAACACAGACGTTGAGATGAGGTTTTTGTTTAACTCTGGAATAAACAACAGATTAGAGAATGTCATTATGGATGTCTTTCCCTCCACTAAGATTTTCAGATCTATCGATCATACCATAGTAATAGTGACTACCCTCCCATCCCCATACTCTATCTCTACGGTGGGAATCTTTCTCATCTTAGTGAACAGGTGTTTATCCTTACACATGTGCATGGAGGCACCGGAATCCACAATCCAACCTGCTTCACCATTCAAACCTCCAAAAGCACACTTCTGCTTTCGAGGAATTTCAACCTCGGTATTTGCCTCCAACTCCTCGTCTATCAAGAGCTCACCGTCATCGTTCTCGGATTCCTCCTCGTGTACCTGAGTCACAACAGCCTTTTTATTTCCTCTTGGAGGTTCACCGATTTGCCCCTGCTTTATCCGAAGTTTGGTTAGCTTAGTGCGCTTCGCCATATAGTGCCCTAGTTTCTTACAAAAGTAACACAAACCGTTGGAAGCCCTTGGTCTAAATTCCTCAGACTGATTTTTCTGCCCCCCCCGCTCCATAATTTCCAACCGGTTTCCTATAATCGTTGTTCGTGCAGTCTGTCCCTGTTGCCAAGGCTTGCCCACTCTTTCCTCCCCTTCGGATCTCAATCATGTTCTCCAGAACAAAATCATCCCTACCAATGAGTTCCATATCCACCTTGAGTCTCGCAAGTCTTTCACACGGTTGACTATGTTCTCCAACTCATCTAGTAACTTGATAAGCAAGGACTTCATCTTTTCGGTTTCAACCTGACCAACACACTATAGCTCAATGAAAAGTGTTGACAGCTCATTACAACAATCCAACATCTTCCTCCCCTTGTAAATATATGCGTTAATTTTCTGATCAGCCAACTACTTTTGTTGAATCATACCATTTCCGTACATCTCTATGGGAGCCACCCAAAGATCAAATGCCCTCTCTACTTGCAAATGAGGAGATGCAAGCCATTGAGTAAGATAGCAGAGAATTAAGTGCTTTGTCGCCATATTGTTTTAGTCCCTGTATCAGATCATTCTCTTAGTTCCTCGCAATAAGTGACAAGAATGTCGAACTGGTTGCTATCGGTGTGATCACCTATTTCTCCTTTCCTTTGTCCACCACCTCCCCTTTTTTTGTCTCCTCCATTGGAGATGAATCTGCATCTCTGGTGAATCTGCTTCTTCCAAACCCTGGAGGGATGCGAAGACTAGATAGACGCCTCACTCGTCCACTCACTATTCCCCAAAACCTTTTCACACATAGAGCTCCTGTCATCATACTCTCCCTGTATATTAAACCAGTTCCATTAAAGATGGGTACCCTATAAAGTGGGTCCATAACATGCAACTATGAGACCTCTATTGGTCCTTAGAGTAAGCAGCTCATACGAAGCCTCAAAGATAACCCTAACCCATTTGAGTTCCAGCAAAAATAACTGCTATCCTAGCAGACATAATCTTTGATCACCTCAGCTCTTGTGAAGGTAAGCCTCCCCTGTGTGGATAGCAAAAAGAATCTCTGAATTCGCTCCACTGAGCAGTAAGTTATGGAGGGTCAAAGTTGACCTTTTGTACAGAGGCTCTCTGGAGAGTGGGTCCTATCTACCAAATTTTTCTAAGTGTTATCTCTCTCTAAAACTCTATCTACTGAAGTACGGCACCAACAAAATATTGTATTGTACAGAAAGGTACAGGTGTCGGTGTACTTTCTGTACAGCCATTGTACGACATGGCTAACCAGTCGACACATGTCATATCTGGATTTGTTCCTGTAATCCTCGGAGATGTCGTAATCGAATGTGGTCGTGACACGTGTTAATCGATGTGGCGTTGACCGAATATCGCCAAAATCTTATTCCGCGATCTTGGCATCCTTCGCGTCCGTCCGATCGAAAGCGGGTTTTAATCGTAGCCGTCATAAATCATTGCGCGATATTTGTTTTGCTATCGAAACAAAATGCGCGGTATCCGTTTCGGAACCATACCGTACTCCGTACTTTACAAACTTGTATCCATGCCTGATGTCTATAGTTACTGTTAAATGAATTAGTTCACGCTTCACAATTTATATATTTGTCAAACCTTATATGTCTTAGCACTGATCTTAGACTATGGGATAAAGCTACCGTCTATTTCAGACTTAACGGACGGTAGATACCAAGATCAAATCCCGGTTTTGTCAAGTTTATTTTGGTAAATATACTAATGTCTACCACCTATCTCTTTATCTCTTAAGCAGCATAGGCAGCCATGGCTCTAGCTTCTTTTTCAACTTTTAGTGACTGCGCCAAGTGTGGGAGCTGAAGAAAGGAGTTAGAAGCAGACTGCCTCGGCTTGTTTTCTGCCTTTCATTTTAGACCTAGAAAATACTATAAATAACCATTAATTTTTATAGTTATTAGTGTTAGTGACACAATGAAACACCGTTTTTTTTTCTTATCCAGTTTGTTTTTTCTCTATTGTCGATCTCTGTTTTTGTCTCTCCTTGCTCCCTCTTTCTCTCCCTCTTGGTCTTAAATCTCTACTCTCTCTCTTTTTTTTGTTGTCCGTTCATATATTGTTGGTTCAGATATTGTTGGTTCATATATTTCCAATGCATATATTGTCGGTTTATAAATTGTCGATTCATCTATTGTCGGTTCGTACTTTGGCGAATCATATCCTGTAGGTTCGTATATTATTAGTTCAGATATTTTCGGTTTGTATATTGTCTCTTTATATATTGTCGGTTTGTACATTTGCAGTTTATATCTTGTAGGTTGATATATTGTTGGTTCACATCTTGTTGGTTCGTACATTGTCGAATCACATATTGTGAGTTCTTGTTCAGCTTGAATATGCGTACTCAGGTCTACACACTTTGCTACAACAACCATAGGGTGTTTGCGTTAGGGTCACAAACGCATCATAAACTCTTTCAAACTGCAATACTGAAGTAATGTACGCTACCGACTCTACACATTTTGTGTCGCTTTGATAAATCAACCCCAATTTAAAAAAAAAATGCAATAATATATTATTACTGCTTGTATATTTCACGACTTACCAACGTACTTGCATGTAATGTGAACTGTAGCTATACATTGTACTTTTTTTACAAATCAACAACAATAATAATATGACCGAACATCTGTTGTTATAATATGACCTAACGTTGCTATGTTCGAAAGCCACCAAAGATTTATTCGGGTTTGGCGCGGGCGATGTCATCTGTCTAATCATGTATTTTACACAGTTAGATTCGCGTCCGCGAGCGCCGTTTGACTATAGATGTCTTTTTGTCAATTTTGGTATGTTTAAGTGGAAGTGACGTTTGCGTAACACTTTAATTAATCACCGAACCACATACGTGTATTGTTTGTAAATGCTTTAATGGTTAAGGCGTATATCTATAAATAATTTTGTAAACCTAGGTTCAAATCCTGTTTAGGGCAACATTTTGGTAATCTATCAATTTGTCTGCCTATCTGCTAGTTTCTTTTTGACAATGGCGGCAGCCATGGTGACTTTCTCTCTCTCTCTTCACTTTAGAGTCTAAATTAAGAAGTGAATATTAATTACTTCTTTTCAACACTCCCCTTAATTTTTAGTCAATTTTTAATTTAAGTCCACACATTTTAACACTCCCCTTATTTTCTATTCTAATTTTCTTTCAACTCACACTTAATAATGTTGTTCTACAACCACCGGTGCAGGTGGAGGAGCAGCAGTAGTAGTAGAAGTAGACATGATACACTCTCAGAAGCTATCAAGAATCCTACCAAACAGCTGTTTTTAAGTGATCACCAATTCTTATACAAGCATTCAAATCTCACAAAACTCTATCAGAATATAGAGTAACATAAACACTGACAACTCCCAAAGTTTTAGCACAATTGGCCCAACAACACTCAAGATATAATACTCAGAAGTTTCCCAAAAACTGTCAGCAGTATTACTACTTGGAAGTCTGGATACATAAAAATGTTCTAAGTCCTAAGTCTTATACTTTCGGTGTTCTACCGCCGATAACAGTGTACCTGAGAGGTACGTCCAGAATCAACCCACCTATTGAGATCTACGTGTTCTTGATCGTGCCAACCCAATCTATCATTGTACAGTCAATATTACTCAGAATCTATATTAAGTTACTGTACAAATACTTGTCGGCTAAGTCACTTGTGATACTCTTATGAATCTCGTCCGTTGACTAGATTCATATTAATCGCAGCTGCGTTGTCCCGTACCGGATCACATTTATATCACCCGCGGTTGCGGTGTCCTGCACCAAATCATATCCAAGATAGTAGCAGCTGCGTTGTCTGTACGGATCTTATCCAAAGTGACTGCAGCTGCGTTTGTCCTGTCAGTATCGCAGCTTCGCTGCTGCGCTGCTCTGCTGCTGCGCAGCTCTGCTGTATAGCAGCTGCGCTGCTCTTCCGTATAGCAGCTGCGCTGCTGTCTGTATAGTTGTTGCGCTGCTCTGAGACTGAGAGCTTTCCAAAAGACAACACTCCCCTAAAGCTTTAGACTCAGTATACCAGCGCAGCTGCGGAGATAAACTAGCGCAGTATCGCAGCATAGCAATATAGCAGTGCAGCAATTCAACTATTCACTTAATCCCACTGCTTCCCTACAATACTTCAGCTTAGGAGCAGGAAGAGCTTTAGTGAGCATATCAGCAATCATTTTTGCATCACAATAATAATAATTAACATAATTTAACATAATTTAATCACTCTAGAGAACACTTTTTCTCTTACAAAGTGTAATCGTACATCCATGTGCTTGCTTTTGAAGTGATGACTCGGGTTAGAAGCAATGGCAATGGCAGCCTGGTTATCACACCAGATCACCTGTGGACCAATTTGCATGTATCCTAGTTCTTGTAACATGGATTTTACCCATAAGAGTTCTTTGAGGGCCGAGCTTGCTGCCATATATTCCGACTCCATTGTCGATTGTGCTGTCACCTTTTGAAGTTTGCTGCTCCAGCAGCAAGTACCGTTCCCAATTTGTAGAACGAATCGCGTGGTAGATTTCCGGCTTGGCATGTCGCCATAGCTTGCATCACTCCATGTTTGCAGCTTGACTTCTCCTCCACCTAGAGTGAGTTTGAGATCTTTAGTTCCTGCCATATATCTTAAGACTCTCTTTGCTGCATCCAGATCAGATTTTCTCGGATTTTCTAGACTCCTACTCAGTACCCCGACTGCTGCAGCAATGTCAGGACGGGTACAGTTCATGAAGTATATTAAGCTTCCCACTATCTGTCTATAAGGTATTATTGCCATAGGATCATTCTCCCCTGATTCTAAATACTCGCTAACAATAACACCTGGTTCTGTCTCTTCTCCCTCTAACTTCTGTCGAAACTCCATTAGAGTTAAACACCCTTTTGCCCCCCGCATTCCGTACTCATCTAACATGTTTCCAATAGCCTCTTTTTGAGTCAATTTTATTATTTTCTTATTTCTGTCCCTCTCTACCTGGATACCCAAAATATATTTTGCCTCACCGAGGTCTTTCATCTCGAACCGTGAGTTTAGAGCAGTTTTGATTTTGTTAATTTCAGCCATTGATTTGCTAATTAATAGCAAATCATCTACATATACCGCTATATAAACTATTCCATTTTCACCCTTTAGAACGTAGACAGAGTGATCAGAACTTATTCTTTGAAATCCTAGACTAGTCAAGAATTCATCAAGCTTTATATTCCACTGTCTCGGGGCCTGTTTCAAGCCGTACAAAGATTTTAGCAACTTGCATACTAAGTGCTCTTTTCCTGGTTCTACATACTTTTAAGGCTGCTGCATGTAAATGGTCTCTTCTAGTTCTCCATGCAAAAAGGCCGTTTTTACATCCATCTGATGAATTTCCATATCTTCTATAGCAGCTAGGGACAGCAAAATCCTAACTGTTGGAAATCTTACAACCGGAGAAAATGTTTCTTCAAAATCGATTCCTTCCTTTTGATTGTACCCCTTCGCCACAAGTCTGGCCTTATAGCGTTCAATGGTGTTATCGGGATTTAACTTCACCTTGAATACCCATTTGCTGCCGATCGCTTTTCGGTCTGGAGGAAGGTCCACGAGCTCCCATGTTTGAGCCTCCATGATCGACTTCATTTCGTCGTTTGCCGCCTCAATCCAGTGATTCCGCTCTGGTGATAAGAAAGCTTCTTGGATGGTCAAGGGCTCCCCTGAGACTGCCGAGTAGGCAAAGTGAGAGCTTGCTTGCAGGCAGCTACTTGATCTTCTTCCCCCCAGAAATTCTGAGGCTGAGATCGTCGGATCCCGCGCATTGCGCTGATTGCGCTGGTTGCGCTAGTTGCGATCCGTGTCTTGCTGACTGCGCTGGTTGCGATCCGTGTGTTCGTGATTGCGCTGGTTGCGTTCGGTCTGTATTGACTGCTCTTGGTCCATCTGGACCCGAAGTTGGTGAGGAAGTTGGAGGGAGTCTGATTCCTGAGGAGTTTGTGGAATCTGCGGGACAAGTTCCTGCATGCAATCTAAGATGACATACTCCTGTACTTTCTGTTGCCTTTGCTGCACTGTCATTTGAAATAAATCTATGGAGTCTAGTTCATCCTTAACAATGATGTTTCTAGCTACAACTATGTTCTGCCTTTCAAACACAAAGACTCTATAACCTTTCGAGTGATCATCATATCCTAACAGAATACCCGATAATCCCTTCGGTTCCATTTTCCGTCTATCTGTAGACGTATCCAATATAAAGCATTGACTACCAAAGACCTTGAAATGGCTAACATCTGGTTTGCTACCCGTCCAGATTTCGTAAGGAGTTGTTTCTACCGATCTTGATCCTATCCTATTTTTAATATAAACTGCACAATTTAGAGCCTCAACCCAGAATTTCGGATCCACACCTTTATCGGCGAGCATAGATCTAGAGCTTTCCGTGAGAGTTCTATTCAGCCGTTCCGACACCCCATTTTGTTCCGGTGAATATGGAACAGTCAGTAGATGACTAATGCCTTCCTCGAGTAAAAAGGTTTCAAACTCTTTTGATGTATATTCACCACCATTGTCCGATCTGAGCTGCAAAATAGATGAATTATGAAGTTTTTCAGCCCATGCTTTATAGTGTTTGAAGTGACCAAACACTTCACTCTTATCCTTCATGAAGTAAACTTTTGTAAACCGTGAGAAATCATCTGTGAAGGTGACCATATATTTCATTCCTCCGGCAGAAGGAACCTTTGCCGGACCAAAGACATCCGAATGAATTTGTTGTAAAAGTTTGGTCGACCGATGCTCAGACTCGTTAGGAAATGGCAATCTGTGGATTTTGCCTAAAGCGCAACCATCGCAAGTTTTGACCGGCCCATCTGTGATTGATACACCCTCTATCTTTCGAGCAACAACCATTTTTTTCAAACTATCATAGTTGACATGGCCTAATCTTTTATGCCACAACTCATCTGAGTGCAAAACACCAGAGTACAAAACATCATTTTCTTTTGTATTAGCCATATCCATGCGATACATCTTGCTACTATCTCTAGTACCTGTAACCGCAATCTTGCCGTTTTTGCTAACAAACTGCCGACCAATTTTCAAACTGACCTCAAAGCCTTTACTCTCAACCAACGACGTAGAAAACAGATTTTTCTTAAAGTCATGCACAATTAAGACATTGTGAAGAGTCCTTTCAATTGGTTTTCCATCCACATCAACTAGCAAGGACACATCACCCATTGCACGAGTTTGGACACTCATTCTACAAGCATAATAAATATTTTTCTCCGGCGTTGCTTTCAGATTTTTGAAGATGGCCTTGTTCCAACACATATGCGCTGACGCTCCTGTATCCATAATCCATCCAGGGTCCTTTGCGCCTTCCATTGCTGCCGCCATAGCGAATAGATCTGTGTCGTCCTCCTCAGAAAATGTCAGAGTTTCGTCTTGGAGTGATGAAGAAGCTGAAAACAGTGCATTTCCACGAGGTGTAGGCCTCGTGAAGCTTTTGTAAAACTGACTTTGTTGCCATCCTGGCCTGTATAAACCTGTATCGTTAGCTTGTTTAAGTTTAGGACAGAATTTGTATCCATGACCTCTCTCACTACAATAAAAACATGCATTGTTGGATTTTCTATTTCCCCCCATATTAAACTGTCTCAATTGGGTAAATTGATTACTTTGCTGATTAAATTGACTTTTCTTTCCAAAGTCTGAATTAAAAGCCTCTACTTGCTCAATATTGAGAATGTTAGATGTAGCTTCCTCCTCTAGTAAAATATTGATTGCTAACCGCAAAGTCCAGCTAGCGTTATCTTTCTGTTTGAGCATGTCAGATGCTCCTTTCATACTACGAGGGAGACCCCGCATGAGCAATGCTGCCTGTTGAAACTGAGGGAACACCCCACCGGCACAAGCATGTGCATCTACAAGAATACGAAATTTGTTAGAATATTCAGCCATTGTACCGCCAGTGTACTTATAGTCCCAAATTTTTCCAGCCAATAGAAGTTCTTCCTGAACATTAGCCTTTTCATAATCACTTTTAATGGATTTCCAGATATCAATAGCTTTTTTCATTTTAATCCGAGACATAGCTAAGTCTTCAGATATACAAAATTTCAAAATAGAGCGAGCCTGCGTATTTTTCTTAGACCATGACGGATCAGATTCATCCAAAGAACCATCCAATATATCCAAAAGATTGACATTTTCAAAATGTGTCTCCACCATATCCGCCCAGTAAACATACTTATCTCCGGAAAAGATAGGAATTCTTGATGACAGGCCCATAACCTGTTATTCTACAACCACCGGTGCAGGTGGAGGAGCAGCAGTAGTAGTAGAAGTAGACATGATACACTCTCAGAAGCTATCAAGAATCCTACCAAACAGCTGTTCTTAAGTGATCACCAATTCTTATACAAGCATCCAAATCTCACAAAACTCTATCAGAATATAGAGTAACATAAACACTGACAACTCCCAAAGTTTGAGCACAATTGACCCAACAACACTCAAGATATAATACTCAGAAGTTTCCCAAAAACTGTCAGCAGTATTACTACTTGGAAGTCTGGATACATAAAAATGTTCTAAGTCCTAAGTCTTATACTTTCGGTGTTCTACCGCCGATAACAGTGTACCTGAGAGGTACGTCCAGAATCAACCCACCTACTGAGATCTACGTGTTCTTGATCGTGCCAACCCAATCTATCATTGTACAGTCAATATTACTCAGAATCTATATTAAGTTACTGTACAAATACTTGTCGGCTAAGTCACTTGTGATACTCTTATGAATCTCGTCCGTTGACTAGATTCATATTAATCGCAGCTGCGTTGTCCCGTACCGGATCACATTTATATCACCCGCGACTGCGGTGTCCTGCACCAAATCATATCCAAGATAGTAGCAGCTGCGTTGTCTGTACGGATCTTATCCAAAGTGACTGCAGCTGCGTTTGTCCTGTCAGTATCGCAGCTTCGCTGCTGCGCTGCTCTGCTGCTGCGCAGCTCTGCTGTATAGCAGCTGCGCTGCTCTTCCGTATAGCAGCTGCGCTGCTGTCTGTATAGTTGCTGCGCTGCTGCGCTGCTCTGAGACTGAGAGCTTTCCAAAAGACAACACTCCCCTAAAGCTTTAGACTCAACATACCAGCGCAGCTGCGGTGATAAACTAGCGCAGTATCGCAGCATAGCAATATAGCAGTGCAGCAATTCAACTATTCACTTAATCCCACTGCTTCCCTACAATACTTCAGCTTAGGAGCAGGAAGAGCTTTAGTGAGCATATCAGCAATCATTTTTGCATCACAATAATAATAATTAACATAATTTAACATAATTTAATCACTCTAGAGAACACTTTTTCTCTTACAAAGTGTAATCTTACATCCATGTGCTTGCTTTTGAAGTGATGACTCGGGTTAGAAGCAATGGCAATGGCAGCCTGGTTATCACACCAAATCACCTGTGGACCAATTTGCATGTATCCTAGTTCTTGTAACATGGATTTTACCCATAAGAGTTCTTTGAGGGCCGAGCTTGCTGCCATATATTCCGACTCCATTGTCGATTGTGCTGTCACCTTTTGAAGTTTGCTGCTCCAGCAGCAAGTACCGTTCCCAATTTGTAGAACGAATCGCGTGGTAGATTTCCGGCTTGGCATGTCGCCATAGCTTGCATCACTCCATGTTTGCAGCTTGACTTCTCCTCCACCTAGAGTGAGTTTGAGATCTTTAGTTCCTGCCAAATATCTTAAGACTCTCTTTGCTGCATCCAGATCAGATTTTCTCGGATTTTCTAGACTCCTACTCAGTACCCCGACTGCTGCAGCAATGTCAGGACGGGTACAGTTCATGAAGTATATTAAGCTTCCCACTATCTGTTTATAAGGTATTATTGCCATAGGATCATTCTCCCCTGATTCTAAATACTCGCTAACAATAACACCTAGTTTTGTCTCTTCTCCCTCTAACTTCTGCCGAAACTCCATTAGAGTTAAACACCCTTTTGCCCCCCGCATTCCGTACTCATCTAACATGTTTCCAATAGCCTCTTTTTGAGTCAATTTTATTATTTTCTTATTTCTGTCCCTCTCTACCTGGATACCCAAAATATATTTTGCCTCACCGAGGTCTTTCATCTCGAACCGTGAGTTTAGAGCAGTTTTGATTTTGTTAATTTCAGCCATTGATTTGCTAATTAATAGCAAATCATCTACAAATACCGCTATATAAACTATTCCATTTTCACCCTTTAGAACGTAGACAGAGTGATCAGAACTTATTCTTTGAAATCCTAGACTAGTCAAGAATTCATCAAGCTTTATATTCCACTGTCTCGGGGCCTGTTTCAAGCCGTACAAAGATTTTAGCAACTTGCATACTAAGTGCTCTTTTCCTGGTTCTACATACTTTTAAGGCTGCTGCATGTAAATGGTCTCTTCTAGTTCTCCATGCAAAAAGGCCGTTTTTACATCCATCTGATGAATTTCCATATCTTCTATAGCAGCTAGGGACAGCAAAATCCTAACTGTTGGAAATCTTACAACCGGAGAAAATGTTTCTTCAAAATCGATTCCTTCCTTTTGATTGTACCCCTTCGCCACAAGTCTGGCCTTATAGCGTTCAATGGTGTTATCGGGATTTAACTTCACCTTGAATACCCATTTGCTGCCGATCGCTTTTCGGTCTGGAGGAAGGTCCACGAGCTCCCATGTTTGAGCCTACATGATCGACTTCATTTCGTCGTTTGCCGCCTCAATCCAGTGATTCCGCTCTGGTGATAAGAAAGCTTCTTGGATGGTCAAGGGCTCCCCTGAGACTGCCGAGTAGGCAAAGTGAGAGCTTGCTTGCAGGCGGCTACTTGATCTTCTTCCCCCCAGAAATTCTGAGGCTGAGATCGTCGGATCCCGCGCATTGCGCTGATTGCGCTGGTTGCGCTAGTTGCGATCCGTGTCTTGCTGACTGCGCTGGTTGCGATCCGTGTGTTCGTGATTGCGCTGGTTGCGTTCGGTCTGTATTGACTGCTCTTGGTCCATCTGGACCCGAAGTTGGTGAGGAAGTTGGAGGGAGTCTGATTCCTGAGGAGTTTGTGGAATCTGCGGGACAAGTTCCTGCATGCAATCTAAGATGACATACTCCTGTACTTTGTGTTGCATTTGCTGCTCTGTCATTTGAAATAAATCTATGGAGTCTAGTTCATCCTTAACAATGATGTTTCTAGCTACAACTATGTTCTGCCTTTCAAACACAAAGACTCTATAACCTTTCGAGTGATCATCATATCCTAACAGAATACCCGATAATCCCTTCGGTTCCATTTTCCATCTATCTGTAGACGTATCCAATATAAAGCATTGACTACCAAAGACCTTGAAATGGCTAACATCTGGTTTGCTACCCGTCCAGATTTCGTAAGGAGTTGTTTCTACCGATCTTGATCCTATCCTATTTTTAATATAAACTGCACAATTTAGAGCCTCAACCCAGAATTTCGGATCCACACCTTTATCGGCGAGCATAGATCTAGAGCTTTCCGTGAGAGTTCTATTCAGCCGTTCCGACACCCCATTTTGTTCCGGTGAATATGGAACAGTCAGTAGATGACTAATGCCTTCCTCGAGTAAAAAGGTTTCAAACTCTTTTGATGTATATTCACCACCATTGTCCGATCTGAGCTGCAAAATAGATGAATTATGAAGTTTTTCAGCCCATGCTTTATAGTGTTTGAAGTGACCAAACACTTCACTCTTATCCTTCATGAAGTAAACTTTTGTAAACCGTGAGAAATCATCTGTGAAGGTGACCATATATTTCATTCCTCCGGCAGAAGGAACCTTCGCCGGACCAAAGACATCCGAATGAATTTGTTGTAAAAGTTTGGTCGACCGATGCTCAGACTCGTTAGGAAATGGCAATCTGTGGATTTTGCCTAAAGCGCAACCATCGCAAGTTTTGACCGGCCCATCTGTGATTGATACACCCTCTATCTTTCGAGCAACAACCATTTTTTTCAAACTATCATAGTTGACATGGCCTAATCTTTTATGCCACAACTCATCTGAGTGCAAAACACCGGAGTACAAAACATCAATTTCTTTTGTATTAGCCATATCCATGCGATACATCTTGCTACTATCTCTAGTACCTGTAACCGCAATCTTGCCGTTTTTGCTAACAAACTGCCGACCAATTTTCAAACTGGCCTCAAAGCCTTTACTCTCAACCAACGACGTAGAAAACAGATTTTTCTTAAAGTCAGGCACAAATAAGACATTGTGAAGAGTCCTTTCAATTGGTTTTCCATCCACATCAACTAGCAAGGACACATCACCCATTGCACGAGTTTGGACACTCATTCCACAAGCATAATAAATATTTTTCTCCGGCGTTGCTTTCAGATTTTTGAAGATGGCCTTGTTCCAACACATATGCGCTGACGCTCCTGTATCCATAATCCATCCAGGGTCCTTTGCGCCTTCCATTGCTGCCGCCATAGTGAATAGATCCGTGTCGTCCTCCTCAGAAAATGTCAGAGTTTCGTCTTGGAGTGATGAAGAAGCTGAAAACAGTGCATTTCCACGAGGTGTAGGCCTCGTGAAGCTTTTGTAAAACTGACTTTGTTGCCATCCTGGCCTGTATAAACCTGTATCGTTAGCTTGTTTAAGTTTAGGACAGAATTTGTATCCATGACCTCTCTCACTACAATAAAAACATGCATTGTTGGATTTTCTATTTCCCCCCATATTAAACTGTCTCAATTGGGTAAATTGATTACTTTGCTGATTAAATTGACTTTTCTTTCCAAAGTCTGAATTAAAAGCCTCTACTTGCTCAACATTGAGAATATTAGATGTAGCTTCCTCCTCTAGTAAAATATTGATTGCTAACTGCAAAGTCCAGCTAGCCTTATCTTTCTGTTTGAGCATGTCAGATGCTCCTTTCATACTACGAGGGAGACCCCGCATGAGCAATGCTGCCTGTTGAAACTGAGGGAACACCCCACCGGCACAAGCATGTGCATCTACAAGAATACGAAATTTGTTAGAATATTCAGCCATTGTACCGCCAGTGTACTTATAGTCCCAAATTTTTCCAGCCAATAGAAGTTTTTCCTGAACATTAGCCTTTTCATAATCACTTTTAATGGATTTCCAGATATCAATAGCTTTTTTCATTTTAATCCGAGACATAGCTAAGTCCTCAGATATACAAAATTTCAAAATAGAGCGAGCCTGCGTATTTTTCTTAGACCATGACGGATCAGATTCATCCAAAGAACCATCCAATATATCCAAAAGATTGACATTTTCAAAATGTGTCTCCACCATATCCGCCCAGTAAACATACTTATCTCCGGAAAAGATAGGAATTCTTGATGACAGGCCCATAACCTGTTATTCTACAACCACCGGTGCAGGTGGAGGAGCAGCAGTAGTAGTAGAAGTAGACATGATACACTCTCAGAAGCTATCAAGAATCCTACCAAACAGCTGTTCTTAAGTGATCACCAATTCTTATACAAGCATCCAAATCTCACAAAACTCTATCAGAATATAGAGTAACATAAACACTGACAACTCCCAAAGTTTGAGCACAATTGACCCAACAACACTCAAGATATAATACTCAGAAGTTTCCCAAAAACTGTCAGCAGTATTACTACTTCGAAGTCTGGATACATAAAAATGTTCTAAGTCCTAAGTCTTATACTTTCGGTGTTCTACCACCGATAACAGTGTACCTGAGAGGTACGTCCAGAATCAACCCACCTACTGAGATCTACGTGTTCTTGATCGTGCCAACCCAATCTATCATTGTACAGTCAATATTACTCAGAATCTATATTAAGTTACTGTACAAATACTTGTCGGCTAAGTCACTTGTGATACTCTTATGAATCTCGTCCGTTGACTAGATTCATATTAATCGCAGCTGCGTTGTCCCGTACCAGATCCCATTTATATCACCCGCGGCTGCGGTGTCCTGCACCAAATCATATCCAAGATAGTAGCAGCTGCGTTGTCTGTACGGATCTTATCCAAAGTGACTGCAGCTGCGTTTGTCCTGTTAGTATCGCAGCTTCGCTGCTGCGCTGCTCTGCTGCTGCGCAGCTCTGCTGTATAGCAGCTGCGCTGCTCTTCCGTATAGCAGCTGCGCTGCTGTCTGTATAGTTGCTGCGCTGCTGCGCTGCTCTGAGACTGAGAGCTTTCCAAAAGACAACAAATAACAAAACACAATTATATATATATTTTTTCCTTTTTCCTTTTTCTTTTCCCCTCATAAAACTTTAAGTGAATACCCTTGTATTTGAAACATTGTATTAGATGAACCAAAATAATAATTGCATCACACATTTTATTTTGCATGCCATTTTTCATAAATTCAGGCTTTTGGAGCAAGGATTTTATCCACCTCATTCGTTTTTTATCCGAGCAAAATCCAAATTCCCACTTGCATTTCAAATAGCCAGCCCCATCCCGAACCTGCAACACATACCCACATGCTAACCCTTTTACATGCATACCTTCATAAATGACATCACTCCCATTAGTGATGTCAAATCCATTACCCCCCAAATTTATCTTTAAATCACGAGTGTTCACTAAGTTCCTCATTAAATCTACATTTTTCGTACTCATATATGTGTACATGATAATTACCCCATTTTTTGAACTTCCCTCACTCTCTCCCATGGAATTCTTTCCACTATCACTTTCTATTTTGTTTCCCAAAAAATATTTCTCCTCCCCTAAACCTTCCATTAAATATTCCTCTTCTCCCTTATCCTTTGAAGCTCCTTCTTGATTTATGAAGTCTTTTTTTTCGACATGTTTTTTGTCTTCGAAATATCTATTAAGATATCCTCAATATTATGATTTTTCCCTTCTTCCAATTTTAATTATAAATATGACTTTCTCATTACTAAGTCATTTACTGTATACTCCTTGACATCCTCATCATGTTTAACTCCCTCAAGTACTTTTTTTTCTTTTTACCTCCCTTGTGCCTCCAAAGGCACACTGTTGTTTTCGTGGAATTTTTGTGTGCTCTTATCTCTTTCCCATACTACCGATGTGGAGAAGCTCAGAAATATCTTCATCCTGTTTCTCCTCTTCCCCTTCTTCCTCCTCATTCACATTCCAACTTCTAGTTTATTCCAAACGAGGACATTCCGCCATATAGTGACCCGGTTCCCTACAAAAGAAGCAAACCCCTCCTTTCAAAGCTCCCATTTCATTTCCTCTTCCTCTCTTTCCCCCAAAGTTTCGGTACGGCTTATCGTTATTTTTCTTCCTTACATCACGCTTCTGTCAGTCACCATCATTCCTCTCATCACGCTTCGGCCTGTCACCACCGCTGTCAGTGCATTCACCCTATCATTTCCCGTACGAAGCTCCTATATGCTTTCCCTCAAAAGAATCATCCCCATGGTAATGCTCCAAGTCCATGACGAGTTGTCCATTTCTTCTATACGGTTAATGATGTTTTCGTACTTATAAAGGAGTTTCGTGATTAGTGTGTTAATATTTCTCACCTTAGATTCTACATATCTTGCCCCAGAAAGCTCAATAGATAACGCAGCAATATCATTGCAAAACTCTACCATGCTACCGCGTTTATAAACATAGGCCTCTATTTCATGTTTTACTAACTGGTGCCTCTATATAGTCTCACTCTTGTAAATCTGAATTAGTGTTTCCCAGATTTTTGAAGACTTGGTTAGGTTTATAAGAGTGATAGCTATGAACTTAGACACATTTCTAAGTATGTGATGTTTTGCTATAGTGTTTTTGTACTCCCAAATTTTACTGTCATTTTTTTCAGTTTTTGGTTTAGCTATGACCCCTACAAGTGGAACTGTAAGAGAGAGCCTAGCTCCCCTCACTATACGTGTTCCTTTACCCTTCTCATTTTTTTCCTCTTCTATGGCAATAATTTCCCTTTCACCTTCCGTTGCATCTGACCTCCATTTGGTTTTCTGGGAAGCCGAAGTTGAATCTCGATAGTGCGTTCCACCGAAGCTTGGTAGCGGACATCTCACTTGTCTCGGAACAATTCTCCATAAGTCTTTTCGAAAAAGCAATCCCTCTATCGTAAATTCCCAGTATGTGAAGTATGTTCCTTCAAACATAGGCACCCTAGATGGTGGGCCCATAACCTAAAATTTTATCGGTTCAATTTCCCCAAAGAAATCGCAGACCTAAGGAAGCTTATCTAGATAGTGCCGACTCCATATTGATACGAATCCAAATGACTGACACCTTGACAGTCATAACTCGTATAGAGATTCACCTCTGTTAAAGAAGACTTTCACTGTGCTCAGTTTCACCACAGAATGCAAAGCTTGAACATGTTTTTTCGACAACTTTCCCCACTTTGACTTTCCCTTAGAAATGCCAACACCCTGGCAAGCAAAAACTCTCACCAACTACACCGTTGTGTAGCTTGGACTCCTCTGAGTTTGCAGCAAAAACAATCTCTGAATTTGCTCCTCTGAGCTGTTTGTTATGGCTGGCCAAAGATGGCCTATAAATACAAAAGGTCACCTGGAGAGAGGCGCCTCATTCACGCTTAGTCCCTTAACTCCTACTCACACTTACCTACCACTGTACCCTAGACCAATCAAAAGAGTGTATAGTACAAGAAGGTACAGTGGCCAATTGTCCTTCTTGTACGGCCATTGTACAACATGGCCTTCTGGTTGACACTTGTCAGCTTGGGAGCCATCGTTCCTCCTTACATCTTTTCCGGTGTTCGTTGATGGGAGGAGGAACGATGGCTCCCAAGCTAACAAGTGTCAACCACAAGACCATGTTGTACAATGGCCATACAAGAAGTATGTAGAAAAAAATGGTATGTTTAAAGTATTTTCTAGATCTAAATAGAAATATAGAAAAAAGCCGAAACAGTCTAACTCTAACTTCTCTCTCCAACTCTCAAACTTGTCGCAGTCACTGAGAAGTTGGAGAGGATGCTAGATCCATGGCTACCTAGGCTATCCAGAGGTTTACGAGAAATATATATATTAGTTTATTTAGCGTTAGGGGTTTATTTACCAAAAAGATATGTGATTATCCCATGATTTGATCCTGGTACCTGCGGGACGGTAGACAGATAGCCAGTAGCCTTAACCGTTAAGTCTAGACATAGTGTTACATATTATAGGGTTTGATAATTACTTAAACATTAATACGTAGAATAGTTCATTTAACTGAAACAGTTTTACGGGAGACATAGATCCAGTAATGTAAAAGTACGGATTACGGTACGGATAAGAAACGAATATCGTGCATTTATATATTTAGCGAAACAAATACCGCGCATATATTTATTACGGCTATGATTAAATGTAAATTTAATCAGAAGGCCAAAATTAAACGTCGAGATCGCGGAAAGGGATTTCGGCGGTTTTTGGTCATCGCCACATAGGATGACACGTGGCGGTATGACATTGGATTGCGGCATCTCCGAGGATTAAAGGAGCGAATTCGGATATACCACGTGTCGCCATTTAGGCCATGTCTTACAATGTTCGTACATAAAGTACACTGGCAGCTGTACTTTTGTGTACGGAAGTGTAATTTGATTGGCTCCGTACATCAATAAATAGAGTTTATGAGAGAGATAGGACTTATAAAAATTAGGAGATAGGACCCTCTCTCCCACAGAGATTTTGTACAAAAGGTCAACTTTGACCCTCCATAACTTACTGCTAAGGGGAGCAAATTCAGAGATTCTTTTTGCTATCAACTCAAAGGAGTCTTGCTTTCACAAGGGTGAAGTTGGTCAAAGTTTTTGTTTGCCAAGGTAGCAGTTGTTCTTGCTGAAACACAAAGAGGTCAGGGTTATCCTTGAGGCTTCTGGGAAGCTATCCACTCTGAGGACTTATGGAGGTCTCAGAGTTTCAGGTTATAGGCCCACCCTCTAGGGTACCAATATTTAATGGAACTGGCTTCATATACCGTGAAAGTATGATGATAGGAGCTTTATGCGAAAAAAGGTTTCGAAAGATAGTGAGTGGACGATTGGGGCGTCCATCAAGTCTTGTAATTCCTCCATGGTTTGAAAGAAACAGATTCACAAAGAAAAAAGGTCCATCTTCAACGGAGGAGACAAAGGAATGAGAGGTGGTGGACAAAGGAGCGGAGAAGGAGACGACCACAACAATAGCAACTGGTTCAACATTCATGTCACATATTCCAAGGAACGAGGAGAATGATACTAATACATGAGATTTCAACAATATGGCGGCAAAGCACTTCATCCTACGCCATCTTACTCAAGGACTTGCATGTCCTCATTTGCAAGTAAAAAGGGCATCTGATTTGTGGATGGCTGTCATAGAGATGTACCGAAGTGGTACGATTCAGCAACAACACATGGCTGATCAAAAAGTTAAGGAATATGTATACAAAAGGGGGAAAATGTTGGATTTTTGCAATGAGCTTCCTACACTCTTCATGGAGCTAGAGAGCGCGGGAAAAGATTTTAGTGAAAATGAAAAGGTTAACTGTTTACTGATGAAGTTACTTGATGAGTTCGAGAACATAGTCAACCGTGTGCAGGACTTGACGGACTCAAGGTGGATATGGAACTCAGTGGTAGGGATAATTCTCGTTCGGGAGAATACGATTGAGATCCAAATGGGAGGAAAGAGTTGCCAAGCCTTGGCAACTTCGACCGATTGGAGGAACAAGGATTCCCGGAAGTCAATCGGAAACTATGGGGGAAGGGAGCAGAAAAATCAGGCCGACGAGTTCGGACCTAGGGCTCCCAAAGGTGTATGTCATTTTTGTAAGAAACCGGGGCACTATATGGCAGAGTGCACTAAGCTAACCAAACTTCAATTAAAAGAGGGGCATACCGGTGGTACCCCGAGAAGGAAGAAAAAGGCCCTTGTGACACAGGTACATGAGGCGCAATCCAAGGACGAGGATGATGAGCTCGTTTTGGATAAGGAGTTGGAGGCGAAAAACAAGGTCGAAATTCCACGAATGCATAAATGTGCTTACGGTGGATTGAAAGGTGAAGCAGGTTGGATTATAGATTCAAGTGCCTCCATACACATGTGTAAGGATAGGCACCTGTTCACTAAGGTAAGAAAGATTCCCACCTCAGAGATAGAGTATGGGGATGGGAGGATAGTCACCACTACTCTTGTAGGATCGGTAGATCTGAAAGTATTAGTAGAAGGAAAGACATCCATAGTAACATTTTCCGATGTATTGTTTATTCCGGAGTTGAACAAAAACCTCATCTCTACATCTGTATTGGATGATAAGGGTTTGTTTACTAGCACTAGGGAAGGAGTTTTTACTGCTACTTTTGAGGAGGATGTCTATGTCATTGCTAAGAAAGGAAGCCATGGGATGTTTAGGCTGATTTTAAGTAATGAAACGAAGAAACTTTATTATGTTGGTGTTCATGATATTATGATGTGGCATAAGAGGCTTGGGCATGTGAATCTAGATAAGTTAAGAGAGATGAAAAAGATGGGAGTGGTGGAAGGGATTAAGTTCATTGTGAGTGATTATATAAGTGATTGTATTAGATGTGCTCAAGGTAAAACACACAGATTACCCTTTCCTAAAACAGACACCTATAAGGGAGAAAAAATTCTAGATCTAGTACACACAAATATTTGGGGACCGGTTAAAGTGACCTCACCCGGGGGGAAGAGATTTATGTTGACTATCACTGATGATTGGTCTCGGTATTCTCGAGTGTATTTTTTGAAGAACAAGTCCGAAGCTCATGATTGTTTTAGACAATATAAAGCATGGAGCGAAAAACTCCATGAAAATCCAATCAAGAGAATAAGGAGTGAGAATGGTGGAGAGTATACTTCTAACCAGTTTGAGGATTTTCTGAGGGAAGATGGGGTCCAACACCAAAAGACAGTTCCAGAAAACCCGGAACATAATGGGGTGGCTAAAAGGTTAAATAGAACACTAAGTGATAGTGCTAGAAGTATGTTGTCAGATAAGAAGATAGGAAAAAGGTTTTGGGCAGAAGCAATGAACTGTGCTAATTACCTCAAAAATAATGTTCATACTTCAGCTATAAAAGATCAAACACCTTATGAGAGATGGACAGGCCGAAAACCAGACATATCTCACTTAAAGGTTTTCGGCAGTCAAATATTCAATCTAGATACAGATCGGTCTAATAGGAAGCTAGATCCTAAAGAAAAACCTGGATACTTATTAGGATATGATGAGGATGTTAAATGATATAGAGTTTATGATCTAAATAGGTAAGATATAATCTTAGTAAAGCATCTAGTAGTTATGGATGAAGGAAAGTCTATGGATCCCTTAAAATATACAAAGTCAGTAAAAATCAGATTTGAGTTAGAAAATTCCGATGCCTTTGAGCTTCCTAACTATCCAGGTTTTAGAGAAGATGACATTCTTGCAGGTACAAATCAGACAAAAAATGACTCGGTTGTCGAAACTCTAGTGACAACTCTACCCGAAGCGGAAGACGTGGTGGAAATTGATTCGGAATCAAGGGATAGGGGAGAAGCCGAGATTGTTCGAAAGAATCCACGAGAACCATCTATTCCGGCCTCAGATTTTGAGGGGGGAAGGAGAAGTAGCAAAAGACTGCAAGAAAAACAGGTTAATAACAAGGTAACAAAACTATCTCATCAAGATGAACCTCAGACTTATGGAGAGGCGATGACTTGTCCAAAAAGAAACCGGTGGAAGACAGCCATCAATGAGGAGATGGCCTCAATTATGGCAGCCGATACTTTGGAGGTGGTGGATTGTCCACCTAACCGAAAACTAATCGGTTGTAAGTGGGTTTTCAAATTAAAACTGAACCCAGATAACACAATTGAGCGCTACAAGGCTAAATTAGTGGCAAAAGGATTTACACAAAAGGAGGGAATTGACTACGATGAAACCTTTGCCCCGGTCATCAGATTTCCCTCCGTCCACATACTTCTCAGTTTGGCAACAGAGGAAGACATGGAAGTGCACGAGATGGACATCAAGACAGCCTTTTTGCATAGAGAATTGGAAGAGGAGATCTAATGCGACAACCCGAAGGGTTTGTGGAGGAAGGAGAGGAGAGTAAGGTATGCCGGCTGATTAAATCTCTTTATGGTTTGAAACAGGCGCCTTGTTAATGGAATAAAAACCTTAATGAGTTTCTTACCGGTCTGGGATATATTCGGATCAGCTCAGATCACTCAATCTATGTTTTCGAAGATGAGGAAGGTTTTATATTTATTGCAATTTATGTTGATGATTTGCTAGTTTTAAGTAAATCAATGGAAAAAATTAATTAACTGAAAACCGATCTTAAAGGGAGATTTAGAATGAAAGATATAGGGGAAGCAAAATATATTTTGGGAATTCAAGTAGAAAGAGACCTAAAAAGAAAGATCATAAGATTGATTCAAAATGAAGCAATAGGGAACATGCTTGAAAAATTTCAGATGGATAAAGCTAATAGTTGTACAACTCCAATGGAGTTGAAGAAGGGAAGTGATGGGAGTGAGGAAAAAGAAGTCATAGTCTTTGACGAGGAATAATCTCCTGAAGAACAAAAGTTCATGCTGACTATTCCTTACAAGCAATTAGTGGGAAGTCTAATCTATTTTATGAATTGTACTCGGCCAAATTTAGCTGCAGCTGTAGGAGTGCTGAGTAAAAGTCTAAATGCTCCCACTAACAGGGATTGGGAGGCAGCTAAAAGAGTCCTTAGATATTTGGTAGGAACTAGGGATCTATGGTTGCATCTCGGTGGGGAGAATACTGACATCACTACTTGGAGTGATGCCAGTTATGGTGATGCTCCTATGAGGAGATGCACATCTGGATAGGTATTATATGTGGGTGATGGGGCTTGCTGTTGGAGTAGCAAACAGCAAAAAGTTATTGCTCAGTCCACCATGGAGGCTGAGTATATGGCCTCTTGCTCTGCGGTAAAAAAATTGATGTGGGTTAAGTCTTTGCTTGGTGAGCTTGGTCACCTTAAGAGTGGTGTGCAGAAAAGTTTTTGTGATAATCAGGCAGCAATCGCTATTTCTGCCAATCCTAAACATCATTCTAAAGCTAGTCACATGGACATTAGACTCAGCTTTGTTAGAGAGAAAGTAGAAAACAAAATAATCGGTTTAGAGTACCTACCAGATAGTGAGATGGTAGGAGATATGATGACCAAACCTGTGCCTTCCCCTAAGCTAATTTTTTGCAGGGAGAAGTATGGTCTTAAATTAAAGATTGACTAGCAAATAAGGGGAGTGTTGAAATTAATGGTCTGTTTAAAGTATTTTCTAGATCTAAATAGAAATATAGAAAGAATCCGAGGCAATCTACCTCTAACTTCTCTCTCGAACTCTCAAACTTGTCGCAGTCATTGAGAAGTTGGAGAGGAAGCTAGAGCCATGGCTACATAAGCTATCCAGAGGTTTACGGGAAATATATATATTAGTTTATTTACCGTTAGGCGTTTATTTACTAAAAGGATATGTGATTACCACAGGATTTGATCTTGGTACCTGCTGGACGGTATACAGACAGCCGGTAGCCTTAACCATTAAGTCTACATATAGTGTTACTTATTATAGGGTTTGATAATTACTTAAACATTAATACGTAGAATAGTTCATTTAACTGAAACAGTTTTACGGGAGATATAGATCTAGTAATGTAAAAGTACGGATTACGGTACAGATAAGAAACGAATACCGCGCATTTATTTATTTAGCGAAACAAATACCGCGCATGTATTTATTACGGCTACGATTAAATGTGAATTTAATCGGACGGCCGGAATTAAACGTCGAGATCGCGGAAAGGGATTTCGGCGGTTTTTGGTCATCGCCAAATCGGATGACACATGGCCGAATGACATTGGATTGCGGCATCTCCGAGGATTAAGGGAGCGAATCTGGATATACCACGTGTCCACATTTAGGCCATGTCGTACACTCTTCGAAAGAATGTACACCGGCAACTATACTTTTGTGTACCGAAGTGTAATTTGATTGGCTCCGTACATCAGTAGATAGAGTTTGTGAGAGAGATATGACTTAGAAAAATTAGGAGATAGGACCCTCTCTCCCAGAGAGCTTTTGTACAAAAGGTCAACTTTGACCCTCCATGACTTACTGCTCAGGGGAGCAAATTCAGAGATTCTTTTTGCTATCGACTCAGGGGAGTCTTGCCTTCACAGAGGCGAAGTTTGTCAGAGTTTTTGTCTGCCAAGGTGGCAGTTGTTCTTGCTGAAACACAAAGGGGTCAGGGTTATCCTAGAGGCTTCTTGGAAGCTGTCCACTCTGAGGACTTATGGAGGTCTTAGAGTTTCAAAGTACAATCGGCCACTGTACCTTCTTCTACTATACACTCTTTTGATTGGTCTAGGGTATAGTAGTAGATAGGTGTGGGTAAGAGTTAAGGGACTTAGCGTGAATGAGGCGCCTCTCTCCAAGTGACATTTTGTATTTATAGGACATCTTTGGCCAGCCATAACTAAGTGCTCAAGGGAGCAGATTCAGATATTCTTTTTGTTGCAAACTTAGGGGAGTCCAGGCTACACAGAAATGTAGTCGGTCAAAGTTTTTTCTTGCCACGGTGTAGACATTTCTTAGGGAAAGTCAAAGTGGGGAATGTTGTCCAAAACACATGTTGAAGCTTTACATTCTGTGGTGAAACTGAGCACAGTGAAAGTCTTCTTTCACAGAGGTGAATCTAAATACGAGATTTGACTATCAAGGTGTCAGTCATTTGGGTTTGTATCAACTTGGAGTCGGCACTATCTAGAGAAGCTTCTTTAGGTCTGCGATTTCTTTGGGGAAATGGAACCCCTAAAATTCCAGTAACACGACGACCGACAACATAACATTGTGCCAGCGTCGTCGGCAACGTAACATTGTGCCACGTCGGCGGCAACGTGATATTGTGACAACTTCGCCGCCAGCGCAATATTGTGTCAGCGTCGCCGACAACGTGACATTGTGCCAACGTCGCCGGCAGCGTAATATTCTGCTATCGTTGCCAGCAGCATGACATTGTGCCACGTTGCCGGCAGCGTAACTCTCTGCTAGCGTCGCCGGCAGCGTAACATTGTGCCACGTCGCTGGCACCGTAACATTGCGCGAGCTTCGTCGGCAGCGTAACATTGTGCCATATCGTCGTCAGCGTAATATTGTGGCAGCGCTACATCGTGCTCGCGGTACGGCCGTCAGTACTGTGTGTAACACAGAAAAATCGAGATAGACAAAGCGCCTATATAAAGGTTTCCTCGATGGCAAATAACATTCTTTTCTTTATATATTGTTAGTTTACAGTTTTAAAATTATAGTACCGAAACGAAAAAATAAATAACATTGTAAATTTGTAAATTCAAACTTTTTCGAAAAACAGACAAACAAATCTGTCAGACTGCCGCCATTAAGAGCCATTTATAAAAAAATAACAATCAAAAAGACATTTTGGAATAATAACCCAAGTAAAATCCCCTTAAATGAGAAATAATGATGGAAATATCGCGTTTATTTAACGAGATCGGGGGGGAGGGGGTCCGCGGCGCGTCTAAGGAATAACACCTACAGTTGACTGTACTAGCCGTACATTTATCTGTATAGTCCGTACAAACATCGCCGATAATAACCGATAAATATTGGGTATTTATCGGCGATAACACCGATAACGATAAATCGTACCAATATATCGATTGTCGGCTACCCGAAAAAAGGCCCATATCGGTTATCGACAAATCCTTATCGATACACAACACTACTAAATAGATGTTTGTTAAAAACATTACCGTTGATACAACACATTTCCCTCGTCGTATGTGTTTCCACTGGTAAAATAGAAAATTTTGCCTGGTCTAAATACGAAAATGAAGTGTTGTGTATCAGTAAAAAAAATATCGCGATAACACCTTATCGAACGGCTAGCGATACCAATATACCAATCCGAGACCAACAAATTCCATATCGGCAATTTCTTTAAAAAATTTGTGATGTGCACACAATAGTACTTTATAACATACTGTATTATATCGTTGACTTTGTAAAGCGTAGCATGCCACGTATAACAATATGTTTAACTGAAATTTATTACGGACTACGCAACACATAAACATTTCAAATTAAAACAATACTTTATAGTTATAAAACTATAGTACTGAAAAAAAAATATTAAATTACGTTGTAAATTTGTAAATCAAACTTTTTCGAAAAAACAGATGAACAAAAAATATGAACACATTTTCTCGAAGTGCCGCCACTTAGGGTGTGTGCCCATGTGTTCAAGTAAGAGTTTTTTTCCGTCGTTTTCATAGAAAATGGGACTTGCAACGAGAAAATAATATGTCGTACGAAAAATGGGCAAGAACTAAAATATATTTTGCGTTATCTTTCAACTTAGACAGTACGTCAATTTGATGTTATTATCGTCACGACCCACTTCCACGTCACGCCAGCTCATCTTCACACTTTTATTGTAATCAAATCGCAATCTGATTTATACCATAACAACACCCTATCGACGAATAGAAATTCGTTATTGCACGCGTAAAACGTCTTCGAATTTTTTTGAAAGAGGGAGAGAACACGCTATTTTTTTACATGTTCGTCACGCGCATGTACATACAAAAATGCGAAGCATGTACAGAAAAAAAATCGCTGGGTGTAGAAATTGATGGTTCTAGGTGTAGAAATTGATGGTTATTTTAGTATTTTCTAGGTCTAAAATAAAGTGCAGAAAAAAGAAGCCGAGGCAGTTTGTCTTTAACTTCTCTCTCCAACTCCCATTCTTGTTACAGTCACACAGAAGTTCGAGAGGAAGCTAGTGCCATGGCTGCCTTTGCTATCCAAAGATTTACGAGGTAGTAAAATAGTTGATTTAGTAAAAAGAGAGTTATCGGTTACAGGATTTGATCCTGGTACCTACCGATGGGTAATGCCGCCGGTAGCCGGTAGCCTCATCCATTTAGTCTATGATCAGTGGTAGACGATATATGGTTTAACAAATATATAAACATTAACATATAGGCTAAGTCATTTAACGACAACTATATACGGGTTACATAAAGTCAGTTATGACAAGTACGAATTACGAGTACGGAGAAGAAATAAGTACCGCGCATTTGTTTCGATAACGAAACAAATAGATCGTAAATATTTATGACGCTTATGATTAAAATCGCCATTTAATCGGACGTCCGGAAAGAATGCCAAGATCACGGAAGAAGATTTCGGCAGTTAATGGTCACCGCCACATCAAATGACACGTGGCACCACAACATTGGATTTCAACATCTCCAAGGATTACAGAAACGAATCCAGATAAGACACGTGTCGACAATTTGGTCATGTCGTACAATGTTCGTACATAAAGTACACCTGTTGTAGTACCTTTCTGTATTGTACAGTAATATGATTGGTGTCGTACGTTAGTATATTGAGTTTTATAGAGAGATAAGACTTAGAAAAATTTGGTAGATAACCTTCTCTCCCATAGAGCTTCTATACAAAAGGTCAACTTTGACCCTCCATAACTTTCTGCTCAGGGGAGCAAATTCATAGATTCTTTTTGGTATCGACTAAGGGGAGTCTTACCTTCACATGGTTAAAGATTGTTTGAGTTTTTGTTTGCCAAGGTGGCAGTTATTCGTGTTGAAAGACAAAGGGGTCAGGGTTATCCTAGAGGCTTCGTGTGAGCTGCCTACTCTGAGGTCCTATGCACTCAGAGTTCCAGGTTATGGGCCCACCATCTAGGGTGCCCATATTCAATAGAGTTTCATATACTGGGAAAGTATGATAAGAGGAGCTCTATGTGAGAAACGATATAGAGGAATAGTAAGTGGACGGGTGAGGCGTTCATCTAGTCTTGGGATACCTCCAAGGTTTACAAGAGGCAGATTCACTAGAGATGCAGATCAATCTTCAACGGAGGAGACAAAGGAAGGAGAGGTGGTGGATAAAGGAAAGGAGAAGGAGACGAGCACATCAATAGCAACTGGTTCGGCATTCATGTCACCTATTCCGAGGAACGAGGAGAATGATACTAATACCTAGGACTTCAACAATATGGCGGCAAAGCACTTCATCCTCGACCATCTTACTTAAGGACTTGCATGTCCTCATTTGCAGGCAGAATGGGCATCCGATCTTTGGATGGCTCTCATAGAGATGTACCGAAGTGGTACGATTCAGCAAGAATAGTTGGCTGATCAGAAAGTTAATGAGTATGTACACAAAAGCGGGAAGATGTTGGATTTTTGCAATGAGCTTGCTACACTTTCCATGGAACTAGAGAGAGCTGGAAAGATTTTAGTGAAAAAGAAAAGGTTAACAGTCTACTAATGAAGTTACCCGATGAGTTCAACAACATAGTCAACTGTGTGAAGGACTTGCCGGACTCAAGGTGGATATAGAACTCAGTGGTAGGAATGATTCTCGTTCGGGGGAATACAATTAAGATCCAAAGGGGAGGAAAGAGTGGGCAAGCCTTGGTAGCTAGGACCGTTTAGAAAAACAAGGATTCCGGAGACTAGTAGGAAATTACGGAGGGGGGGGAGCAAAAAAAATCAGACCGACGAGTTTCGACCAAGGGCTCCCAATGGTTTATGTCATTTCTGTAAGAAACCGGGGCACTATATGGCGGAGTGCACTAAGCTAACCGAGCTTCGGTTAAAGGAGGGGCAAACCGGTGGTACCCCGAGAGGAAAGAAAAAGGCCCTTGTGACACAGGTATATGAGGTGGAATCCGAAGACGACAACGATGAGCTCCTATTGGATGAGGAGTTGGAAGCAACAAACGAGGTAGAAATGTGCTTTCGGTGGATTGAAAGGTGAAACAGGCTAGATTGTAGATTTAGGTGCCTCCATGCACATGTGTAAGGATAAACACCTGTTCACTAAGATAAGAAAGATTCCCACCGTTGTCGTGCATGTGTCCAATAACATGAAGGTGTATGCAATATCATCAGCTGTGCTCAACTTAAACTCAAATGATAGCGAGATATCGGAAATGAAATAAATCATAAAAGTAAAAATGGGTAAATACAACAACAGGCAAGGTGGAAGAAAAAGAAAGGTCAACGACTTAGCTGGTTATGGTTAGGTCGGTTTATTAATACTAAGCCGATGGATGACCACTAGGCCCCACGGTCTATTTATATTCCTTGCAGGAGTTATCTTTATCAAGGATAATCTGAATTTATACTTAAATAGAATAAATCAAAGCATAAACAACCGAGAAAGATAAATAAAAACCGAAAATGACAATATGCCCGACACTTATGAGGTTTGAGATAACCAAATTCAAAAGATGCGCAAAAGCCAAATAGAAATAAATACACAATCACAATAAATAATAACAACACAACAATAATTCCAACATGCAACTTCCACACTAATTAAAGTTCGGCCACAATCGGGAAAGAAGTTTGTGTTGTGAGATCGCGGTCGAAATCCACTCAAAAGATGAGAAAAATGAAGGGAAACCGTGTAGGTCTTGGCCGAAGCCGTATAGATTAATTTGTAAGGCTTTACAAGATATGGATAATGTAATAGAAAAACTAGACGCTTTACGCAAAGGCAGAAAATCGCCTCTAAGCTGTCCGGACAATTTCACAAATAAAAAGATGGCTGCAGAGAATCCTCAATACTGAAAATAAATCAAATGAATAATTCCTGCACTTGAAAATTGTGTGCAGGAAATGATGCGAAATGAACTAAGTAACCAAAACTACGCCTAGCGAAAACAAGCCAATCAGAGTACAGCGTGCTATGTAAATATTTGCGTCTAGTTTGGATTCAGCCAATAGGAAGCCGAAATCCTATGCCCTACGTTACAAAATCTATAACCTACGGATTAAAACCCTTCCTATCTACATGTGAATGCGTGAACCTCCAAATGGTTCACGACTTAAAATAGTCCAATAGCGTAGCTTCGTCAAAACTGACAGCGAATTTGTCTGTCATTTGCGTCGACATTCCAGATGCGAAGTTACGAAAATTACATAATCAGCGTCGACGGCCGGGATGCTACTTTACGAGAAACGATTAAAAATTGTCGTCGGCCGGGATTTCCGGAAATGAAAGTAGGTACGGTAGGACCAAAAGTACGGTCCAATTTGTAATCGCGGAAATTCCGGGTAATGTAAGTCGTACGGTGGACGTAAAATAATCGAATCCACCGTCGGCAAAAATCGCGTAAGATATCTATTGTACGGTAAGTCGTGGCCGCGGGAATTCCGGTCGGCGTAAGTCGTACGGTCGAAGCGAAATAATCAAATCCGTCGTCGGCGGAAATCGCGGAAAAATATACGTCGTACGGTAGGACCGCGGGTACGATCCAAATCTCTATCCCGGAAATCACTGAAAATGTAGGTCGTACGGTACACGTCGTACGGTCCTGCGAAACCCAATAATACCTAAATACAAATTAGTGTAGCGGCTGCCCGTCTTAACGCCTAAATATAAACAACTAAAATGTCCGACGACATGCGGCATGACACCGTAGAGATAGAGTACGGGGATGGGAGGATAGTCACCACTACTCTTGTTGGATCGGTAGATTTGAAAGTGTTAGTTGAAGGAAAGACATCCATAATAACATTCTCCGATGTATTGTTTATTCCGGAGCTGAACAAAACCTCATCTCTACATCTGTATTAGATGATAAAGGTTTTTTAACTAGCACTAGGGAAGGAGTCTTTACTGCTAGTTTTGAGGAGGATGTATATTTTATTGCTGAGAAGGTAGCCATGGGATGTTTAGACTGATTTTAAGTAATGAAACGAAGAAACTTTATTATGCTGGTGTTCATGATATTATGATGTGGCATAAGAGGCTTGGGCATGTGAATATATATAAGCTAAGAGAGATGAAAAAGATGGTGGGAGTGGAAAGGATTCAGTTCAGTGAGAGTGAGAATCTACGTGACTGTAGTGGATGTGCTCAAGTTAAACACACAGATTACCCTTTCCCAAAACAGCCACCTATAAGGGAGAAAAAATTCTAGATTTAGTACACATTGATATTTGGGGACTGGCAAAAGTACCCTCACCGGGGGGGAAGAGATTTATGATGACTATCACTTATAATTGGTCTCAGTATTCCAGGGTGTATTTTTTGAAAAAACAAGTTAGAAGCTCAAGATTGTTTCAGACAATATAAAGCATGGAGCGAAAAAACTCTATGAAACTCCAATCAAGAGAGTAACGAGTGACAATGGTGGAGAGTATACTTCTAACCAGTTTGAGGATTTTCTGAGGGAAGATGGAGTCCAACACCAAAAGACAGTTCCAGAAACCCCGGAAAATAATGGGGTAGCTGACAGATTAAATAGGACACTAAGTGATAGTGCTAGATGTATGTTGTCGGATAACAAGATAGGGAAAAGGTTTTGGGCAGAAGCAATGAACTGTGCTAATAACCTCAAAAATAGAGTTGTTACTTCAGCTATAAAGTATCAAACGCCGTATGAGAGATGAACCAGCCAAAAACCATACATATCTCTGTTAAAGGTTTTCAACAATCAAGTATTCAGTCTAGATACAGATCGGTCTAATTAGAAGTTAGATCCTAAACGAAAACCGGGATACTTATTAGGATATGATGAGGATGTTAAAGGATATTGAGTTTATGATCTAAAAAGGGAAGATATAATCTTAGTAAAGCATCTAGTAGTTATGGATGAAGCAAAGTCTGTGGATCCCTTCAAGAATACAAAGTCAGAAAAAATCAGATTTGGGTTAGAAAATTTCGATGACTTTGAGCTTCCTAACTATCCAGGTTTTAGAGAAGATGACATTCTTACAGGTACAAATCAGACCGAAAAGGACTTGGCTGCGAAAACTCCAGTGACAACTCTACCCGAAGCGGAAGACGTGGTGGAAATTGATTCGGAATCAAAGGATATGCGAGAAGCCGAGATTGTTTGAAAGAACCCACGAGAACCATCTCTTCCTGCCACATATTTTGACGGGGGAAGGAGAAGTAGCAAAAGATTGCAAGAAAAACAGGTTAATAACAAAGTAACAAAATTATCTCATGAAGACAAACCTCAAACTTATGGAGAGGCGATGACTTGTCCAAAAAGAAACCGGTAGAAGACAGCCATCAATAAGGAGATGGCCTCAATTATGGCAGCCAATACTTGGGAGTTGATGGACTGTCCACCAAACCGATAATCAATCGGTTGTAAGTGGGATTTCAAATTAAAACTGAACCCGTATAACACCATTGAGCTTTTCAAAGCTCGATTAGTGGCAAAAGGATTTATACAGAAGGAAAAAATTGACTACGAGGAAACCTTTGCCCCGGTCGTCAGATTTCCCTCCGTCCGCATACTTCTCAGTTTAGGAGCAGCGGAAGACATGGAAGTGCACCAAATGGACATCAAGACAGCCTTTTTGCATGGAGAATTGGAAGAAGATATCTTCATGCGACAACCCGAAGGATTTGTGGAGGAAGGAGAGGAGAGTAAGGTATGATAGATGATTAAATCTCTTTATGGTTTGAAACAGGCGCCTTGACAATAAAATAAGAAGCATGATGAGCTTCTTACTGGTTTGGGATATATCCGGATTAGCTCAAATCATGCAATCTTTGTTTTTGAAGATAAGGAAGGTGTTATATTTATAGCAATTTATGTTGATTATTTGCTTATTTAAAATAAATCAATGAAAAAAATTAATAAATTCAAAACCGATCTTAATGGGAGATTTGAAATGAAAGATATGGGGGAAGCAAAATATATTTTGGGAATTCAAGTAGAAAGAGATCAAGGAAGAAAGATTATAAGATTGACTTAAAGGGAAGCAATGGGGAACATGCAGGAAAAATTCCAAATGGATAAAGCTAATGGTTGTATAACTCCAATGGAGTTAAAGAAGGGAAGTGAGGGGAGTGAGGAAGAAGGAGTCACAGTCTTAGACGAGGAATTAAGTCTTGAAGAACAGAAGTTAATGCAGACTATCCTTACAGGCAAGTAGTGGGAAGCCTAATCTATTTTATGAATTGTACCCGGTCAGATTTAGCTGCAGTTGTAGGAGTGCTGAGTAGAAATTTAAATGCTCCACTAAGAAGGATAGGGAGGCAGCTAAGAGAGTTCTTAGATATTTGATAGGAATTAGGGATCTATGGTTGCATTTGGGTGGGGAGAATACTGACATCACTACTTGGAGTGATGCCAGTTATGGTGATGCTCTGATGAGGAGATGTACTTCTGGATATGTATTATATGTGGGTGATGGGGCTGATATTGGAGTAGCAAATAGCAAAAGGTTATTGCTTAGTCCACCAAAGAGGCTGAGTATATGGCCTCTTGCTCTGCTGGAAAAGAATTGATGTGGGTCAAGTATTTGCTTAGTGAGGTTGGTCACCTTAAGAGTGGTGTGCAGAAATTTTTTTGTGATGATTAGGCAGCGATCGCTATTTCTGCCAATCCTAAATATCATTTTAAAGCCAAACACATGGACATTAGGCTCAGCTTTGTTAGAGAGAAAGTATAAAACAAAATAATCAGTTGGGAGTACCAACCAAATAGCGAGATGGTAGCATATATAATGACCAAACTTGTGCCTTCCCCTAAGCTAATTTTCTGCAGGGAGAAGTGTGGTCTGAAATTAAAGAGTGACTAGAAAATAAGGGGAGTGTAGAAATTGATGGTTCTTTTAGTATTTTTTAGGTTTAAAATAAAGTGCAGAAAAAAAAAGTCGAGGCAATCTGTCTCGAACTTCTCTCTCCAACTCCAACACTTGTTGTAGTCACTGAGAAGTTGGAGAGGAAGCTAGTGCCATGGTTGCCTTTGCTATCCAAAGATTTACGGTGTAGTAAAGTAGTTGATTTACTAAAAGGACAGCTGTCGGTTATACGATTTAATCCTGGTACCTACCGATGGGTAATGCCACCGGTAGCCGGTAGCCTAATCCATTTAGTCTAGGATTAGTGGTAGACGATATACGGTTTAACAAATATATAAACGTTAACATATAGGCTAATTCATTTAACGACAACTATATATAGGATACATGGAGTCAGTTATAAAAAGTACTGATTACGAGTACGGAGAAGAAATAATTACCGCGCATTTGTTTCGATAACGAAACAAATAGATCGTAAATATTTATGACGCCTATGATTAAAATCGCCATTTAATCGGACGTCCGGAAAGAATGCCAAGATCACGGAATAAGATTTCGTCAGTTAATGGTCACCGCCACATCAAATGACACGTGGCACCACAACATTGGATTTCAACATCTCCAAGGATTACAGAAACGAATCCAGATAAGACACGTGTCGACATTTTGGTCATGTCGTACAATGTTCATACATAAAGTACACCGCCAGCCGTACCTTTTTGTACGGTATAGTAATATGATTGGTGCCGTACAACAATAGATAGAGTTTTAGAGAGAGTTAGGACTTAGAAAAATTTGGTAGATAGGACCCTCTCTCCCAGAGAGCTTCTGTACAAAAGGTCAAATTTGACCCTCCATAACTTACTGCTCGAGGAGCAAATTCATAGATTCTTTTTGCTATTGACTCACGGGAGTCTTGCCTTTATTGTGGTGAAGGTGGTCGGAGTTTTTGTTTGCCAAGGTGGCAATTATTCATGCACAAAGACAAAGGGGTCAGGGTTATCCTATAGGCTTCGTGTGAACTGCCTACTCTGAGGTCCTATAGAGGTCTCTGAGGTCCTATGGAGGTCTCAGAGTTGCATTGGGGTCTCGGACTTCCACTTTCATCTAAGGGTCCTTTGCAAAAGTTTAGGACCTCCTCGTCTTTCCCCATATTTCTCATTAGACCGTTTCTCTTTCTCTCATTTCTAAATGAATAGCAGCAACGATGGTATCAAATGAAATATATATATTTTTTCCTTTTTTTTGTATTTTAGTTCTTAGTTTGATGGCATATCGAATGATAAAAGGTAAGAAAAAAAATAGGGAAACCATGGTGGAAAGTTTACGTGCTGATGATGTCATAAGGTAGCACGACTTCGCAATGTCGCAAAACCCTAAACATCATCAAAAATGTCACAAAAAACTCGACGCCTACAACCCTCGCTGTTTTTGTAGACGTCCCTAATTTTAGGAAGTTTCGTAGTCGTCTACATTTCGTTTCGTACTATCGTAGGATGTCGCACATTTTGTAGACGTTTACAACTGTCACATATTTGAAGTATTGAAGACGTCTACAACCGTCACATATTTGAAATAATGA
This sequence comes from Zygnema cylindricum, assembly GCA_037447655.1. NCBI lineage: Eukaryota > Viridiplantae > Streptophyta > Zygnematophyceae > Zygnematales > Zygnemataceae > Zygnema > Zygnema cylindricum. The sequence continues at coordinate 441,608 of JBBHKE010000271.1, read as the reverse complement.
AGGCGCAAGTAATGATTGACATAGGAACACTTTGAATAGTACACCGTAAAATCTGCCCTAAAATCCAGTGTAACATTTAAAATTTTCGGTTACATGGGCACCCACCCTGACCTTGCAAAAAATAATAACAGTCAAAAGGACATTATTGACGGGTATGGGAGCATGGAACCGAAGTAAAACCCCCTTAAATTGTAAGTAATCAAGGAAATATCGCGATTTTTTACCGAAATCGGGGGGAAGGGGGTCCGCGGCGCGTTTAGGGAATAACACGTACAGTTGAGTGTACTTGCCGTACATTTATCTGTACGGTCCGTGTAGTTATTGTCGATAGTTATCGATATCGGTGTTATCGCCGATTCGGTTAATTGTCGTCAATAACACCGATAGCGATATATCGTACCAATATATCGATTATCGTCAACACTAAAAAAGCCCATATCGGTTATTGACAAATCCTTACCGATACACAACACTACGAAAATGCCATTTTGGATTACTCTCCGGTAAAACGGTTTAACTACACCGTGAATCGTTATTAGCCTTATGTACGCTATATCGGCACCCCAAAATTTTGACATTGATACCTTAAATATAATAAACTATACTATTTATGGACGTGGACCAAAATATGCCACGTCTCCTGGCACTAAATTATAATGAATGATGCTAATTTTTTCTTTACACTAATAATTTCTAAACGCTAATAACGATTCAACGTGTACTGTATCGTCAACATGAGCTCTCAGACCGATGAATTAAATTGGGTTGTAACACGGAATACGAATCTGTATCGACGAGGTGAATTTGTTATATCAACGGGATGTTTTAAACACAGGTAATTCTTACTATACGACAAACTTCTAGTACATTATATATGTCGAATCAATTTGTATCCTTTTGACCACTTTGACGCGTTTATAATTGTCAAACGTGCTTAAGAAATTTAGATGGATAAAATATTAACTTTTTCGCGATATTTGACATTTGTGCAGCCACGTGGAGCATTACACACTGAAAGTTGCAATTGTGCGACGGCTTTAATGTCCCACGTGGTTGCCGTGAACTTTTTCCTTTCCTTTTTTCAAAAGCGACAAAACTTTTGGGCGTAAATATCTTGCTGGGTAGGTGTTATACGTGGAGATAATCACGTGCTACAACGGTCCAGGACTCAAAAGTAAACAGATTGGTCTTTACAATTCTAATGTGTACACCTGTACGAAAAGTACAAGCGTACTGCGGTTATGCATCCGAAAGTATATATCCCTCCAACTGTGAAATGGTGATTGCACTCATTTATTTTCATTGCGCTTCCTCATGCATTGCTCCCATAGCTGAGTTCCTCTTAGGCATGGCGGATAGCTCGAACAGCAGGTTAATTCCAAAGCGTTTCCCCTCCAATACGTCATCGGAAGTTGTCGGTGATGAGGATGTTCACCTTTTGGAACATCATGGGCAGCGAAGATCAACCACGGAGGGTAACTTATCAAGTATGGGAAGCAGTAATGGCAGAGGCAGTCTCTGGAACCTCCGTAACCTTAGCCGTAAGGCTTCTCTTGGAGGATCACTGACGTCTGCTGCCGCCCCGTGGCGATACACTCACGAACATTTCTGGTCGGCGCTGCCAGCCGAAGAGGACCCTAGCATCGATTCGGGTGAGTTTCAAATGCTTTCAAGGAGGTATTTACTCTTTCAATCAATTTTCTTTGCAACATGAATCCGGGTAGGCCTTGTGCATTCATAGTTCTGTGTTTCATTAGGTAGCAGAAATGTCAAGCAGTCTTATTTTCTTTTTTTTCGAAAGGACTGATTGGTTCACTTGCCCATGCTTAGTGTGTTACCGATGTTTGCGGAAATTTATCAATTTTCTCGTCACAAGTGAAGCCAGTTGTTGGCGGCACCATATGATATTATTCGTCAAGAAATCCTAGTGAATTAGCTCTAGTCGTGGGTTTCTAAGTTAGAGTCGTAATTGTTTCATTTCTTGGTGTAAAAATCACGAATGCTAGGGAGGCTGACAAGCCTTTCATTGGTGAAGTTCTTGGCTTTTTCATACTTGAGGCAAATCCTTGAAGAATATTGACGTGTCAATTCATTACATCGTGTGAAGTGTTTTAGATAATCAGCCCTGTTATCATTTGACGAGGTAGCATGCTAGTACATTAGAGCAAAAAAAATTCCGGAAGAACACTGGTTACTTGATTTCCTCAAAACAATTGACTTTGGTTTCCCCTGATACACGCCATGTAAAGTTTTGATAAGCTATTTTAAATCATTTTGTTTCAGCACCCACATTTGATGTAAAATGATCATTCAGTTGTTGTACCATGTGGTTATGATGTCACGCAGGCCGGCGTGACTTTTATCGACGTCAGCGAGCTGTACTCCAGGGCTTCCGTGATGTGGACGAGCTCATAACAGCACAGCCTATCACAGATGAGCAGAGGCATCAAATGGAGGACATAAAGAAGGGCGAACGGACTGCCGTTCGTCTGTCGAACGGGGTGAATGTGCTCTTGTTTGTAGCTAAGGTGGGCTACAAATTCTTTTCTTCGACAGAAAATCCTCGTTGGAATTTGCACAAGTTTGCTTTTCAATACGGAGCAAGCTTCAGTATAATTTTTTTAATGTTATTGATGAGGGCTTTTTTAGTATTTTATTTCTAACGCTATTCAAGTGACCTACAACAAATAATTATGAAGTTGCTTCAGTTTACAGTTGGTATGAAGGTGGATTTAGTTTCAAGATGATCTGCAAGTCTGTGTAATGTTGATTTGTTGTTTCATGACATTTTTTAAGGTAAACTACAATGCATTGACTAAACTTCTAGTGGCTTTGATGTTTGACTGCGAGTAATAATCATGGCTTCAATATGTTCTACTCCATAGAGAGGTCCTATTTGCAGATTGCTTGTTAAACCAGATTACTATGCACGTAAAGCCGTTCCCGATTGTTTTGATTTGAATACAGATGTAGCAAACAAAGCACAGTTTCACTGAGGGCAAGAATGGTGCAGACATATGCCTCCATCAGCAGTGGTTCGCTGGCAGTTATAGCCTCCACACTTGATTCCCTTTTGGACCTTGTAGCTGGCGGCATCTTGTGGATGACAGCTTGGTCGATGCAGGAGCAGAACAAGTACAAATATCCTGTTGGAAATCAACGTATGCAGCCAGTTGGCATCATAGTTTTTGCGGCCATTATGGCAACTCTTGGTGCGCGTCAAGTTATCCCGAAGGTCCTGCAAGCCTTCAAACTATCGTCTTGTGCAAATTTCCAATCAATCCATGGTTGTTAATTCGTATGTACATTTTCATTGGGATTACAGAATGGGGCCAATATTGAACGGATAATTGGCTTGTAGAAGTGTGTTTTTGTTAATTATAGAATTGAGAGGGTCCCATTGGGATAGTTTTGGAAGCGGGGTTTATCATTGGATACCTCCTCAGCAAGCATTCAGTAACATCACATCTGTAATTTACCTGTCTTTATCACTTAGCTGTACTTTTACAATTAGCCTGACTTTGGGAACTTTGTATTCTTAGCTGTACTTTTTAGGCCTTTCATATGCACTTGCCTAACGAGCTTAGAATTAGGAACTTCAGAGGTGCAACTTCATCTCAGTTCTTCTTGAATGGAATCTGCTTGAATTTTTTCTTATTCTTGATCAATTTATGCTTTTTCCTCCTTAGTTTCGCAATTTCACTTTCTTTTGTGTCTCTGCAGGTGTTCAAGTCCTGTTGGAGGGAGTGAAGCAGCTCATGTCAGGCAATGACGGAGATGCCCAACTTGGCCCATCGGAATTGTTTTGGGTTGCTGCCGTCTTCACCTCTGTGATTGTTTCGAAGCTTGGCCTCTTCCTCCTCTGTCGATTGTATGACAATGAGATTGTTCAAGCATACGCCATGGTACATGAGAACTCTGTCCTTTCTGCCGTGGTATTGCGCTTTTAATGCAAGATGTTGAACGATAGGCCGTAGAGTAGGCATCCATGAATTTGACAGTGCAGTCTCTCTTTTCACTAGCTGACCCCAGACACCGTGCATTTATCCATGTTGGTACAACACTGTCGATTATCATAGTCATCAATTTGTAGCACAGGCGTGACGCATCTGTGTGATCCTTGAGTGGCTGGCGGAAGGTGCAGTTACAAGTGTACTTGTTGTACTATCTATAGCCTATATTGGTTTATGATTTTTCTCTATGTTGAGGGTGGAAAGGGATTGGGTCATTGCAGGGATTTGTTTGCTTGTAGATGGCAGCACCAAAATTATTATCGTTATGTTATTAGCATTTGAAATGGTTCAGCACTCTACCTTTATGGTAAATGTTCATGCTAGATCATACTCTTATTGGCATTATGTTTTCTATGTTTTCCGAGGTAAGGTTTATACTCGTCTATTTAGCCTATGTTCAAGAGTGCAAGTTGAAGAGCTGGTTAATGCACAAAGTGCTTTCAGTGTTACCGACTATATGGTTGTAGAAATGCTAGCTTTGTTTGTATCGCTGTCCAGAGGTTTCTGGCATACAAACGCTGGCTGCCAAGTCAATTGGTTGATAAGGATTCCTCAACGACCATGAATAAGGGTACAATATCCTGTGTTATATGACCAATTTTGATTTTCTGTTACATGACCAAATATTTGTTCGGATTTGTGGAACTATTGTATGCTCCAAAGCGCCCTTCCGTTCACAAAAAGTGATGGTTTATAGCTTAGTTACGGCTTCCAAAAAGAAAATATGTTATGGAAATGGATAAGCAACTCCTTTGATAAAATTAGCTTGCTACAAATGTTAATTATATCACGCTATTTGAGTGCAATGTAATGCAGCAGTTGTTTCCTGCACCATTTGGTCTTCCCTCTTACTTTATCACTGCAATTGTACATTCAGAAACGGTTCTTTATATGTGCCACCATACTTTAGCCAAGCAACTTTAACTGGTAGTGGCAAAGCTCGTACAATATGGCAGCCATTTTATGTACGCACTCTGTTTATATACTTCAGTGATAAAAGGTTAAATGCCTTAATATTTATTTTGCAAGTGTTGTTTTATAATTTTAGGTGTGCATGCTGTGCGTTTGACGTTCATGTTTTGGTGTTTGACCGATAGATACTTTTAATGTTGAGGCAAACAAGGATCGAGCAATAGTCTACTCTCGTTCTGTTTGACTTATGATTCGAAATTAACAGACAATGACTTTTTGCTGTTGTCCCTTGGTGCAGGATCACTTCTTTGACATTGTCACCAATACCGTCAGCCTGGCAGCTGTGTTTCTAGCCAGACAATTTTTTTGGTGGCTTGATCCTGGAGGTGCAATTGCCATATCTTTATACACCATCTTTAACTGGTCTACGACTGTCTTCCAGAATGCAGGCAAAAACACTATCCTTCCCCTAAAACAACCATAGGGTAGTACGGGTCGAAGGATCTGGTGATTTTGGACAGTACTAGCCAAGTATCTCTGAACCTACATATGTTATAAAATATTATAAAATATTAGAAAATATTATGTAGAGTTTATATGTAGCCTGCTCTTTCCGAGTTGGTGTCCAATGGCCAGTTGTAATTGTATTGGTTTCATGTCGCTTGGTATTCTTTTTCCAAATTCTGATGGTCAGTTTTTTAGGTAGATAGACTGCTTTTCCTTTGTCATTATGTCAAGCTTTTCAGGCTTATCCAAGCCGAAAAAATCGAGTGGACTGTCAGGGAAAGAGTAGCGTAATTGCTGTTCTCTGTCACAACCGACTAAAAAAGCTATTCTGTTGCTTCATTTCATGTGCAGTGTCATTGGTTGGTGTTGCTGCTCCACCTGAATTTATTTCAAAGGTAACATATTTGGTTTTCAATCACGATGTGCGCATCAGGAAGATTGACACGGTGCGAGCCTGGACATTTGGATCGTTGTACATGGTCGAAGTGAGTGAAACGATACTATCTTTACTTTTTTTTGTCTTTCTATTCACTAGATCGAAGCGTTTAGTGATGAAGGTCAAGGTGATGAGTAGTGTTTAGCATTTTATATGTTCTGGTGACATATCTCTACCTACAATCAGTGAAAGAAACATGGGAAGCAGCTCGCATTGCAAACCTTGTCCAAGTCTCCTTATTTCTTACTAATGTAGACAGTTGAGATGGTTACCTCACGCAAAGGTCTTTTATCCTTGATGACTGTTTTGGTCGACACAATTATTTTTTGTTACAATTTGTGGCCATTAACGTGCATAAACATCACTTATGTCCATTACAGTGAAACCCACTGTTAAACCAGAAAAGCGGTATCTCGTTCGGTTGGACTGGCAGGTTGATATTGAACTTCCGGAGGACATGTTTTTGAAGGAAGCTCACGACATCGGAGAGAGTCTTCAAAACAAGCTTGAGTCTATGGCAGAAGTGGATCGTGCCTTTGTTCACCTTGATTACGAGTCTTCTCACAAACCGGAGCATTCAGGCAGTAATGCGTCACCTCTTTAGCCCTAATATGAGTACTGCTCTTGCATCGGGTTAGTCTACATTATGCACCATAAATAATTTTCTTGTTAAACGCTTTTTTCCTGTCATAAACATGTTTTACATTCGTCCTACCGGAACGAGTTAAAGCAGACTATTCTGTTGGTCTTTGGTTGGTATATTAGTGTAGCTTTTAACGTGAAGAACTTCAATGGAAAGCTCTATTCCAATGTCTTAATCGTCAATTATACTGCTTAAGACTCTGTTTTTATCAGTTTGTTGGTCTTCTCTAATTGATCACATGCTCGTCCTCGAATAATACGATTGTTTCCCTGAAAATTAGATAAGGTGGTGTGGTATACATGTGCGATTGAAAAGAAAACTCTAATTTTAGGTTTAGCAAGGGCAAACAGCTTTTGTTATGAGTCATATATTGTGTATATGACGTTTTTTCAAATATTTTGGTCACTATATTTTCTTTTTCCCCTTTTTAGTCACGAGGTAAAGTTTGGCCAAAGGATTCCTGTCTGGAATGCCTTTCTTGTCCTCTATTTGTATGGAAGGTGTACTCCTAGGGCTGTGATTCTACAAGAGTCTTTTGCTATTTGTACAATGTACCACAATTTTACACATTTTTTTAATTTTTCAATTCGTCAATTCTTCTTCATTATTCTTCATTCTTCTTCAACTCTTCTTCCTCCTCGTCACCGTTCTTCTTACCATTCTTCATCTTATTCGTCATTCTTCTTTTAATTTTCCACAATTCTTCGTTTCAACTGTAATCTAGGTGGACCTTCATTTTGTGGTTATATTTTGAACAGTTTCACTCGCGTGTGATAATGATAGTTGTTGGTAATGCAGCAGGAAGAAGCCAACAGACCTGTTTTCCCTCTTTAAAGTGTGTTGAATACTTTCAGATAGACATATTTTGAAGTGAATTCTTTTTAAAATTTAATTGCAATATGGCATGTGTATATCTATAGGTCTCGCTATTAGCTTTTTTTGGTCCAGGTTTGTTCTCCATTTAAGGCATACGAAAGTTGCCGCTTTATGTGTTCAAGTTTCATTATCTGGACCCAATCTATTCGGCCAGCATTTGGTCGCCACAATTCACTGGAAAAGAAAGATGACTGGATAGCCAGCCAGACTTGCTTGAGCGTCGTTAAAACCTTGTATTTTACGATATTGGTGTTACTGTTGTTGTGAAAGGATGTAATATAGAATTGTAAAACATACTCGTATCGCCGATTCAGGTCTGTATCGCAATACTGTATTGTGGGCGATATTCCACTCGTTCCGTATAATTACGATATTTCTCATTGTTTTAAGCCTAGATACATAGTTGTTCAAATCGAGCGATTTTTTCATTTTTTCCGATTTCTGCGCATTATTTGTGGCTTTTGAAAAAAGCGCGATGTACTTTCTGTCCGGTAAACTGAACAGACAATTTACGGAATTTGTAGAGTATTTTAAGTTAACTGTACGGTTTTTTACGAGAATGTACAGAATTTGACGAAAAGATACGTTGCATTAACGATTTTTACGATTTTTTCGATTTTTTCAGATAGACCTCTCCGATATCTACGTATTATCCGCGTGTTTGAATCGTGCGTAAAATGTGTTTTAAACAACTATGCCTAGATACCATAGTTGTTCAAATCGTATTTTACACACGATTCAAACACGCGAATAATACGTAGAAATCGCACGATTCAAACACGCGAATAATACGTAGAAATCGGAGAGGTTGATTTGAAAATATCATTAGTGATTGTGAATCCGTACTATTCCGAACATGTAAAAAAAAATGAATTTTACGTGTACCGCAGTTTGTACATTTTCCGTGCAATTTCCGTCTCTCTTCGTAATAGGCCGTATATTTTCGGCAAAATTCCTTACATTTCCCGTGAAATTTCTGTTCAGTTTACCAGACAGAAAGTACTACGGAGTGTAGTGTAACTTTTCGTGAAAGTCCGTACATTTGCCGTACAAAACCGTACAGTTCCCATAAAATACCATACAGTTTCCGTAAAATACCGTACAGTTTCCGTAAATTGTCCGTTCAGTTTTCCGATAGTTTTTCTAAAGTCACGAATAATACGTAAAAATCGGAAAAAATGAAAAAATCGCGCGATTTGAACAACTATGTTAGATACGAACTTGGTACAATGTTGTGAGGTTTTGGTAATAAATGTCCTCGACGGTCTCGTATCCCTGTTCACGTTGAATTAATGAATCTGAAAATGGCCTAAAACGACAATTGTAGGTGCCAGTTGTACTCACGTAGAATATCTGACACGTGGATACGTATAATGTGCTTTCGACTTCAAATCAGTCAGATTAGCAAAATCTTGCAAATCTTTGAGATGTGCTTTCGACTTCAAATCAGTCAGATTAGCAAAATCTTGCAAATCTTTGAGAAATGTTTCGTACGGCTATTGTATATTATTAGGGGTCATATATCGGCTATCCGTCTCGATACGGAAATAATTGAAGTATTGCATATCGAAGACAAAATTAATACCAGTACTGTAGCGAGTATCGCGGAACAATTCCCTATGTCAGAGGTCGCAATCGGGTACCCGAATCCGTACCTGACCGGAACCAGACCGGCCGCGTAGGATCCGGAACGAATTCAGGTGCCAAATTTTGCGGGCCGGCCGGATCCGGCCAGATGTTTAAAAAAAAAAAAAAACCAATTCGGGTACGGGCCGGGTAAGCAAAAAACGAAGAAAATTGAAGGTTTCGTAGATACGATCCACTACAATACTGTACAATACAGGATTGTCCATATTATACAACACTATTGTATTTTGTACACTTGGTATTATGGAAAGTATGAGGGAGATGTACCGCTAATTTTGTACTTATTTGGGCACGGGCGAGTACGTGTAGCCGCGAGAAATCGAGTTACAGTTAACTTTTTGTTTCGTAAATGCGTATCTGGCACCGGGTAACAATTAAGAAACGTGACATAACGCGGGCGGATTTGGGGTCTTCAAATTTTGAAAAAAAATAAAATGTCAAATTCGAGTATCGGAAATTTTGACTATTGCGACCTCTGCCCTATGTATATTACTATTGGTGTAAACCTAATAGGAGATCTTGGTGACGCTTCACTTTTTGGTTCCGGACAACATAACATGTTGCACTATGTACCGAAGAAAATTACGCCCTAGGACAAATGTCCATTCATAACAGTAACAGAGAGCATTTCATTTGTCTTGTCGTATGCGCTAATAGCCCGAAAAACAAAATTCTATTTGATTAAACACTCAAAGGGAATTGGTAATCGCAATGACAATTTTTGCTTCGTGCAATCACTTGCGTCAACTTGTCAAAAATTATACATTTTAAGTACAAATTAGTATAAGTTATGTACCTTTGAGTTTAGGTTTCACAGCCAATCCGTCGAACAAATTTGACTTGTGAAATGTTGTAACCACCGGTTAAAAAGATGTCGCGCTTGCGAACGTCGACCGTCATAAGAAAATCAACAATTCACACAGCCGACCAAGGTTTACGCTAACAAAACTGCAGCAACCACATGTAAATAGAAGTATTGCACGCATACACACTCTCGCTTTACCTGAGCCCCACCTTGAGAGCTTGTGTTGGCATTTAAACTAGCCGCAAAATTTCTGATTTGCATATGTGTAGTGGAACGGCAACGAAATGACCTTTCGAGCTGTTTTAAAAATGTGGAATTGGACACTTGCGCACAAAGAAACGTAAACTGAAGTGGCAAAGAAAAATTTCATAGCGATACACCACGTACCGTACAGAACACGCTTAATTTTAAAGGGAATTGATCATGAGAGTGATTGTTTTGGTTGCACACAATCACTTACATCACTTTGTCAAAAATTGTACGTTTGAAGTACATATTGGTACAAATAAAGTACCATTGAGTACAAATTTGACGATCAATCGGTTGGACAACTTTGACTTTCAAAATATTGTTTAACGCTTAAAATTTTGCCGCGCTTGCGGATGTCGACCGTCATAATAAAATTAGCAATTCACACGGTCGGCGAACATTTACGGTTACAAAACTGCGGTGTAAAAGGACAAGGATAATAGCCCACAACACACTATAATGCAGAGCGGAAAGACTCCAAGGATCTCCCCGTAGCAATAGCACGAGTACACAACACTCACAAATGAATGTCAATTTTTATTAATCGGGAGGAAGATAACAAGTTGACAACTCACTGCAAGGGTCTACTCAAAGAGTCTATCTTTTTACTACGTCTGCTCCACTATTTAAACTAACTAGCTGCTAGTCAACCTAACACTGTACAAGTGTACACGTGGACCTTCATAGTCAACCGAGATCTATCAAAATATCTTTCTAGAACTATACAGTGAAATCTACATTCCACGACGTTGCTATACTGCCACGCTGCGTTGCTATGCTGCGCTACGCTATTCTACTAAGTTGCTATGCTGCCATGTTGCTCTGATCTGGAATCGCAGCTACGTTGCTCTGCAACCGCAACTATAGCAGCCTAGTTTTCTAGCCACTAAGTACTCAACCTTGTAACCCTGTTACTTTGCCTCGCACTAACGATTCAGCGTCCCGCTGAACCTTGCTTACTCAGGGAATCTTAATTGATGGAGCTTGCCGTATGTCTCCTCTCGGTACTCTTCGAATTCCTGTCGCAGGTTGTCAAGTTGATTTTGGAGCTGCTCACAACGAGTCTCCAACAGCGCAATATGATGGTTCGCCGCTGCCAAGCGTCTCCGAGTGATTCGCTCCCAAACTCGGTCCTCCCTTTCCTCCGATACCTCCGTTGGTGCTTTGGGTTGCGGCGGAATGGCCGCCAGTGCAGGTTTTTCTGGTGCCAGAACTAGGGTAGATTCGGGTTCCTCGGCTTGCTGTGCCCCTTTCGCCACCCCGTCTGCCACTTCCCACCGCGGTACTTTCTTTAATTTAAAGGAAACATGTTTCTTGACGGCTCAGGCCCGCTGCAGAGCGTTCTTCCGACCAGCTTGAGTGCCCGTACCTTGGGTGTGACCTCCGCCCGAGAGATGATGTCATGCATACGGACATCCCACGGGTGGTAATGGCGGAGTAACCCGGGAACGTGCACCTTGTGCCGATAGTGCACTTCGACGACTTCCACAAATGGCAGGGCATGAGGGTTTAATTGTACGTAACCCTTGTTGAAATATAAGGTGTTTTCTAGGTTAGTTAAAAGATTTAATAAGAGCAGGAAAAAGTAGAGGCAGCCTGCTTGTCGCTTCTCTCTCTAGCCCCCATACTTGTCGTAGTCACTGAAGGCTGGAGAGGAAGCTAGAGCCATGGCTGCCTATGCTCCTTCTAGAGTCAGAAGGTAGATCCTTGGTAAACCTGCCAAAAGGATTGACGGACCCAGGATTTGATCCTGGTACCTACCATCCGTCAAAGTAGCCGTTAGTCTTACCCTGTAGTGTAAGACCAGTGCTGAAGTATATAGGGTTCGATAGCTACTTAAAGATGACGAAAAAGAGAAGTTTGATTTACTGACAAACGGACCACAATCACACAGACACAGTTAAAATAGAATTACACCGGAAATGTACTACTTGTATTTTTAACGGCTATATATTAAGGCCGACATTAATCTAACGACGGAGAAAGAAGCCGGCATCGCGGAATGGTCAATTTGGCGGTTTTCGGTCATAACCACAACGGGTGACACGTGGCAGCATGACATTGGATGACGGCATCTCCGAGACATATTATGGCGAACCCGGATATGGTAGGCGTCGTCTTTCTGGCCATATCATACAATGGCCGTACAGAAAGTACTTCGAACCAAGTACCTTTCTGGACTGTACACCCAATTGATTGGTTCCGTACATCAGTAGGAGAGGGTTTAGAGAGGGGTTTAGGACTTAGAAAATTAGAGGTAGCCGCCTCTTTCTCAGAGAGCTTTTGTATAAAAGGGTCATCTTTGACCATTGATAATTAACTGCTCAGTGGAGCAAATTCAAGGATTCTTTTTGTGGCAGACTCAGGGGAGTCAGCCCTTTCAAAGGGTGCAGTCTGGTCAGTCTGTATTCTGTCAGGGTGTCAGCAATATTGAGACAAAGCTTAAAGAATTGTGGTTATCTTAGAGGCTTCTAGCAAGCTGCTTACTCTGAGTACCTATGGAGGTCTCAGAGTTGCACGTTATGGGCCCACCCTCTAGGGTGCCCATATTCAATGGGAGTGGGTTCATCTACTGGGAGAGTATGATGATGGGAGCCCTATGTGAGAAAAGATTTTGGGGAATAGTGAGTGGGCGAGTGAAGCGCCCATCCGGTCTTATTATTCCTCTAGGGTTTGGAGGAAGGAGATTTGGTAGGAAACCAGATCCACCGTCATCAGAGGAATCAGAAGACGGAGAAAGCATCGTGATGGAAAAAGGGAAAGAAAAAGAGAAATCCACACCTATAGCAACCGGATCTGCTTTCATGTCTCCTATTCCAAGGAACGAGGAGAATGACATCGATACCTGGGACTACAACAACATGGCAGCCAAGCATTTTGTCCTCCGTCATCTCACACAAGGACTCGCAGGTCCTCATTTGCAGGTGGAAAGGGCATCCGATCTGTGGGATGCGCTTATAGAGATGTACCGTAGCGGTACTATTCAGGAACAGAAGCTAGCAGACCAAAGGATCAATAGATACTTTCACAAAGGAGAGAAGATGCTCGATTTCTGCAATGAGTTGGCTATACTCTTCATGGAGTTAGAGTGTGCCGGAAAAGTAGAAACCGAGAAGGCAAAGGTACATTGTTTACTCATGAAACTACCCGATGAGTATGAGAACATTGTAAACCGGGTACAGGATCTACCGGACTCCAGGTGGGTATGGAATTCAGTAGTTGGTATGATTCTCGTCCGAGAGAATACAATCGAAATCCAAAGGGGAGTTAAGATCGGACAAGCCTTGGCGGCTAGAGCAAGTTGGAGAAACAAAGATTCACGGAAACCCCTTAGAAGTCATGGAGGAGAAGACCTCAAAAATCAATCCGATGAATCCGGAACGAGGGGACCAAAGGGGCTTTGTCACTTTGGTAAGAAACCCGAGCATTACATGGCAGAATGCACCAAACTGACCGAGCTTCGGATAAAAGAGGGGCAGACCGGGGGTCAAACACGAGGGAAGAAAAAGGCACTTGTCACACAGGTACTCGAGGAGGAATCCGATGAGGAGGACGACGAACTTCTTTTGGATGAGGAGTTGTAGGCAAAAACAGAAGTCGTAATTCCACGAAAGCAAAAATGTGCTTTCGGTGGACTGAAAGGTGAAGGAGGCTAGATTGTGGATTCAGGTGCATCTATGCACATGTGCAAAGATAAGCATCTGTTTACTAAGCTGAGAAAGATCCCTACAGTAGAGATTGAATATGGGGATGGGAGGGTAGTGACCACTACTTATGTAGGATTGGTAGATTTGAAAGTTGTAGTGGAGGGAAAAACCTCAATAGTTACGTTCTCCGATGTATTGTTTATTCCGGAGTTAAACAAGAATCTTATCTCTACGTTTGTATTAGATGATAAAGGATTTGAAAGTAGCACCAGAAAAAGAGTCTTCACAGCTAGCTTTGAGGAAGATTGTATTTTACTGCTGAGAAAGGTAGCCAAGGAATGTTCAGGCTTGCTTTAAGTAATGAAAAACTCAAACTTTACTATGCTGGTGTCAATGATATTATGTTGTGGCATAAGAGACTTGGGCATGTGAATCTAGAAAGTTAAGAGAAATGAAAACGTTGGGAGTAGTTGAAGGGATACGCTTTGGGGAAAATGATAATGTAAGTGATTGCACTGGGTGTGCTCAAGGTAAAGCACACAGATTACCATTCCCAAAGGCAGCAACTTATAAAGGAGAAAAAGTTCTTGATTTGGTACACACGGACATTTGGGGACCGGCGAGAGTACCATCACCCGGAGGCAAAAGATTTATGCTAACCATTACTGATGATTGGTCCCGGTACTCCCGAGTATACTTTCTGAAAAATAAATCAGAAACTCCGGAGTATTTCAAACAATATAAGGCATGGGTCGAGAAACTTCACGAGACCTCAATAAAGAGAGTAAGAAGTCACAATGGAGGAGAATATACCTCCAATCAGTTTGAGGAGTTCTTAAGGGAGGATGGTGTTCAACATCAAAAGACAGTTCCAGAAAACCCGGAACAGAATGGTGTTGCCGAGAGATTGAATAGGACACTAAATGATAGTGCATGGAGTATGTTGTCAGATAAAAGGATAGGAAAAAGATTTTGGGCAGAAGCTATGAATTGTGCAAATTATTTGAGAAATAGAGTTCTAACTTCGACGGTGAAAGGCCAAACTCCATATGAGAAATGGACTGGCCGAAAACCAGATCTATCTCATTTAAAGGTTTTCGGTAGTAAAGTCTTCAGTTTAGATACAGATAAATCAAACTGGAAACTAGATCCTAAAGGGAAACCAGGATACTTATTAGGATATGATGAGGATGTAAAAGGGTATAGAGTATATGATTTGAAGAGAGAAGATATAATATTAGTAAAACATCTGGTAGCTATGGATGAAGGGAAGTCGGTAGATCCCTTTAAATCCTCAAAACCAGTCAGAATTAGAGTTGAGTCAGACAATTCTGATGACTTTCATCTCCCTAACTATCCGGGTTTTCAAGAAGACGATACTCTTGCAGGTTCAGATGATATCCTTGCATATTCAAAACAAACAGAGAAAGACTTGAACTTGGAAACACCAATGACACAAGCGGAAGACGTGGTGGAAACGGATATGGATCCGAGGGACAGGGGAGAAGCCGTGGTAAATCGAAAGAATCCACGAAAACCATCTATTCCAACCGCGGATTTTGAGGGAGGGAGAAGAAGCAGCAAAAGGCTTCAAGAGAAACAAGTTAATAACAAGGTAACTAAACTATCTCACCCGGATGAACCTCAAACATATGAAGAGGCAATGAACTTTCCTGAAAGAAACCGGTGGAAGACGACCATCAATGAAGAGATGACTTCAATCATGGCGGCTGATACATGGGAGCTGGTGGACTGTCCACCCGATAGAAAACCAATTGGATGTAAGTGGGTTTTCAAACTAAAACTGAATCCGGACAATACAATTGAGCGGTATAAGGCTCGGTTAGTGGCGAAAGGTTTTACTCATAAAAGGCGAATAGACTACGAATAAACCTTCGCTCCGGTAGTCAAATTTCCCTCGGTCCGAATACTTCTCAGTCTAGCAGCTGTAGAAGACATGGAAGTCCACCAGATGGACATAAAAACAACGTTCCTACATGGAGAACTAGAGGAGGAGATCTTCATGCGACAACCGGAAGGATTTGTGGAACAAGGAGAGGAAAGTAAGGTATGCCGGCTAATCAAATCTCTCTATAGTTTTGAAACAGGCGCCCAGACAGTGGAACAATAAACTTGATGAGTTCCTTACCAGTCTGGGATACTTTGGCATCAGTTCAGACCATTCAATTTATGTTTTTGAAGATGAGGAAGGTGTCATCTTTATTGCAATTTACAATGATGATCTTCTTGTTCTAAGTAAGTCATTAAAGAAAATTAACAAACTTAAAACAAATCTAAAGGGAAGATTCGAAATGAAAGATATGGGGGAGGCTAGATATATTTTGGGAATACAAGTAGAGAGAAATAGGAAAAAGAGGATAATTAGACTAACTCAGAAAGAGGCAATTGGAAACATGCTGGAAAAATTTCAGATGAACAAAGCCAACAAATGCATGACTCCCATGGATCTAAAGAAGGGAAGTGAGGGGAGTGAGGAAGGAGACATCCTAATTCTAGATGATGAACTAGGTCCAGAAGAGAAGAAGTTTATGCAGTCTATTCCATACAGACAGGTAGTGGGCAGTCTGATATATTTTATGAATTGTACCAGACCAGATTTGGCAGCAGCTGTAGGTGTGCTAAGTAGAAGTCTGAATGCTCCTACCAAAAGGGATTGGGAGGCAGCAAAAAGGGTCCTCAGATATCTCATAGGAACTAGGGATCTATAGCTACATCTGGGTGGGGAAAACACTGACATCACCACTTGAAGTGATGCCAGCCATGGGGATGCTCCGATGAGAAGATGTACATCTGGAAATGTGTTGTATGTGGGGAATGGTGCTTGTTGCTGGAGCAGTAAGCAGCAAAAGGTCATTGCTCAGTCTACCATGGAGGCAGAGTATATGGCATCTTGCTCTGCTGTGAAGGAATTGATGTGGGTTAAATCCTTGCTTGGTGAATTGGGGCATCTTAAGAGTGGAATTCAGAAAAATATTATGTGATAATCAAGCAGCAATTGCAATTGCTGCTAATCCCAAACATCATTTTAAAGCAAAACACATGGACATCAGACTTAGCTTTGTTAGGGAAAAGGTGGAGAACAAAATAATAAGTCTAGAATACAGACCAGACAGTGAGATGGTGGCAGACATGATGACCTAGCCGGTACCTTCTCCTTAATTAATTTTTTGTAGAGAAAAATGTGGACTTAAAATCAAAAGTGACTAGAAAATAAGGGAAGTGTTGAAATAAAAGGTATTTTCTAGGTTAGTTAAAAGATTTAAATAAGAGCAGGAAAAAGCAGAGGCAGGCTGCTTCTCGTTTCTCTCTCTAGCCCCCATACTTATCGTAGTCACTGAAGGCTGGAGAGGAAGCTAGAGCCATGGCAGCCTATGCTCCTTCTAGAGACAGAAGGTAGATCCTTGGTAAACCTTCCAAAAGGATTGACAGACCCAGGATTTGATCTTGGTACCTACCATCCGTCAAAGTAGCCGTTAGTCTTACCCTGTAGTGTAAGACCAGTGCTGAAGTATATAGGGTTCGATGCCTACTTAAAGATGACGAAAAACAGAAGTTTGATTTACTGACAAACGGACCACAATCACTTAGACACAGTTAAAATAGAATTACACCGGAAATGTACTACTTGTATTTTTAACGGCTATATATTAAGGCCGACATTAATCTAACGACGGAGAAAGAAGCCGGCATCGCGGAATGGTCAATTTGGCGGTTTTCGGTCATAACCACAACGGGTGACACGTGGCAGCATGACATTAGATGACGGCATCTCCGGGACATATTACGGCGAACCCGGATATGGCAGGCGTCGTCTTTCTGGCCATATCGTACAATGGCCGTACAGAAAGTACTTCGAACCAAGTAACTTTCTGGACTGTACACTCAATTGATTGGTTCCGTACATCAGTAGGAGAGGGTTTAGAGAGGGGTTTAGGACTTAGAAAATTAGAGGTAGCCGCCTCTCTCTCAGAGAGCTTTTGTATAAAAGGGTCATCTTTGACCATTGATAATTAACTGCTCAGGGGAGCAAATTCAAGGATTCTTTTTGTGGCAGACTCAGGGGAGTCAGCCCTTCCAAAGGGTGCAGTCTGGTCAGTCTGTATTCTGTCACGGTGTCAGCAATATTGAGACAAAGCTTAAAGAACTGAGGTTAACTTAGAGGCTTCTAGCAAGCTGCTTACTCTGAGTACCTATGGAGGTTTCAGAGTTGCAACCCTTATGGTTGTTCCATAAGTCTTTCGTCCTCATGAAATTCCTGGCTGGGTGTGACGGCACGTTGGCGGGAATATAGATAGGGTCCCCAGGTTTTCTTGTGCGCCACGTTGCAACCACTCCGAATGATCCCAATAAAAGCGCTTGGCGAAGCTGAAGGTAGGGTCCAGATGTCGAGTGTCCATAGGGGGTGGTAAGAGGTAATGGGGAATTTCTTCTTCCTTCTCACTTTTCTCGTCCAAGTCCCCTTTTTCCCTTCCCAGGAGAAATACATCGTCTTCGTGAGGGTATTGTGCTTCCGCC
The DNA here is from genome assembly GCA_037447655.1 of Zygnema cylindricum. Taxonomy (NCBI): domain Eukaryota; kingdom Viridiplantae; phylum Streptophyta; class Zygnematophyceae; order Zygnematales; family Zygnemataceae; genus Zygnema; species Zygnema cylindricum. The sequence goes on along the minus strand of JBBHKE010000271.1, from coordinate 423,337 downwards.
TTCTTTTTCGAGTTTTCCGAGGATTGCTCGTCTGCGATGCTCTTCTTATTAGGGTCCCTCATTACCTCATGATCGAAGACACGCTCCTCAATTGGCAGGGGTGTCGGTTCCTGTTCCGGCTCCTCCGCATCTGAAATCTCATGATCTTCCTCATCCTCCTGATCCCCTTCCTAAAGTGGGTTGTACTCTGGGTCTTCTGAATTCTCTGACCTCTCTCCTCCGCTGGTCTCCGCTGAAACCTGCCCCGCTACTAGCTGTCTCTTCTAGTTCAGTAACTGCCTCTACCTCCCTCCTCCTGTCTGCCTCTACCATGGCCTCCGCCTCCGCTAACAATCTATCCGGACGGGGTTTATCTCCTCGCCTTAGCCGTACAAGTCTCCTCCTTTTTGGTGTTTGAGAGGACGACGACGCCATGGAATTTGTGGCGTCGGATAATTCCGATAGTTCGAGAAGGGAAGGTTATCTGGCTTTGGAGAGCGAGATACTTGTTGTTCTGAGACAACAGCCGGAACCGAAGACGATGAGGATGCCGGTGTAGTCATCTCGGAACCAAACCAAGCAAGAAACTTTCACAAAAACCTGTCTGAAAAAACAGCAACTTCAACAGTTGATAAATCCCAAACCACAGACACAATAGCTCTGAAAATCTACCACAGTGTAGATAATATCAGGATGAACATACACACAAAATTACAAGTAATTCTGCAAACAGATCTGTGAGATATCCACAGATGAAAATGCCAAAAACAGTCTGTATAGTTTTTGACTACAAAATGTTCATACCTTCAAAGTTATCTAAGTCCTACTAATATACACCGAAGCCTATGCTGCTGAGCGTACGGAGGCATACCAGCCGTGCAATAAATACCTGGGGCTCAAACCGAACAAGGTACGTCATACAAAAAATATTCCTTTACTAATCAACTAACCACACAAAGACAAAAAATCTACTTAACTAGATATTTACAAAGAGATAGGATTCTATATGCCACGTCATTTGTCGTGTATGTGGCTCACACGGACCAGCATTTGTCGGCGGTCTCCCTCAGCCGCGTACATATCACATTCGGCACCGTAGACAAATCTCCATGTGCCATTTTGCCTCAAGTGTATCTATGCACAAATAATCGGATATTTTGGAGTGTCCTCTTTCTTGTAGTGACTTCTGTCTCGAGAGTGTATACAAAGGTGTACTCCCTACAGATCTAGTGGAACATCAATTCTGGTGTGTAATGAAACGAACTTACAACCAAACATATGCTAAGTCGTGAAACTCTCTCTCCCTCACACTCGAGGCATAGAGAGGACTAAAGCTTTCCAAAACAACACTCCCCTAAAGCTTTAGACTCTTCTAGCCACTTAAGCCACATGCCTCTTTGCAAAACTTTAATTTTGGTGGAGGCAAGGGTTTAGTCATCATGTCAGCAACCATCTCCTCATCTGGTAAATAACTGAGTTTGAGAACTCTTCCCATAACCTTCTTTCTCACAAAGTGTAGCTTGATATCAATGTGTTTGCTCTTAAAGTGATGGCTAGGGTTAGATGCAATAGCAATGGCAGCCTGATTGTCACACCACACTACTTGAGGTCCAGATTGCATAAACAAAAGCTCTTGAAGGAGAGAATTTACCCAAAGTAACTCTTTGACGGCTGCGCTAGCCGCCATGTACTCAGCCTCCATAGTAGACTGAGCTGTCACCTTCTGAAGTTTGCTGCTCCAGCAGCATGTCCCACTTCCAATCTTGAGAATGTATCCACTAGTAGAGCGTCGGCTTGGCATATCTCCATAGCTCGCATCGCTCCATGTCTGAATTTTTACTTCCTCTCCACCGAGAGAGAGTCGGAGGTTTCGAGTTCCTGCAAGATATCGAAGAACTCTCTTTGCTGCCTCCCAGTCGGACTTCTTTGGATTTTGCAAACTTCGGCTTAAGGCTCCAACTGCCGCTGCAATATCCGGACGGATACAGTTCATGATGTAGATGAGGCTTCCGACGATCTGCCTGTAAGGAATGGAGGACATAAAATCTTCCTCCCCTGACTCCAAAGAGTCATCAATAACAACCCCACCATGTGATTCTTTCCCTTCTATTTTCTGTCTGAACTCCATGGGAGTAGCACTTCCATTTGCCTGTGACATGCCGAACCTTTCAAACATGTTTCCAATGGCTTCTTTCTGTGTCAAATAAATTAGTCTTTGTTTTCTATCTCTTTCTACCTGAATTCCCAAAATATACTTAGCCTCCCCTAAATCTTTCATTTCGAATTGGGAATTTAGAGCTGTTATTATTTTGTTAATTTCATTAATGGATTTGCTTAGCAACAACAAATCATCAACATAAACAGCAATATATATCACTCCATCTTCCCCTTCCATTACATAAATTGAATGATATGAACTGATTCTAGTAAAGCTAAGATTTGTCAAAAATTCATCCAGTTTTAGGTTCCACTGTCGTGGAGCCTGCTTCAGACCATAAAGGGACTTCAACAATTTACAGACCAGATTTTCTTTCCCTTTTTCTACATATCCCTCTGGTTGTTTCATATATATAACTTCCTCCAAATCCCCATGCAAGAAAGCTGTCTTCACATCCATTTGATGCAATTCCATATCCTCTATTGCTGCTAAAGGTAAGAGAATCCTAACAGTAGGAAAACGAACCACAGGTGAGAACGTCTCTTCATAATCAATGCCCTCTTTTTAGCTATACCCCTTAGCAACAAGCCTGGCCTTATACCTCTCAATGGTATTATCGGGATTTAGTTTTAACTTGAATACCCACTTACAACCAATCGCTTTTTGATCCGGTGGAAGTTCCACAAGCTCCCAAGTTTGAGCCTCCATAATTGACTTAATCTCGTCATTCGCCGCAGCAATCCACAGATCTTTTTCCGGAACGGAGAAAGCTTCTTGAATGGTAAGAGGCTCCCTTATGATTGCAGAATAAGCATGATCCACTCTGTCACCTCTCATCCGGCTGTTTTGTCTTCTTCCCCCCGGAAAATCTGAAGCGAGAATTGTTGGTCCCCGATGCAGTCTTGGAGGAGGAGGAGGAGGAAGAGGAGGAGGAGGAGGTGGTCCGGTAGTAGTTGCAATAGTAGGTGGATCAGGCAGCCCCAAAACATGTGGTAGTTCAGATGTAGAGGAAGAAACCGTTGTTTGCTTGAAAGGAATCTGCTCAAGGATGACATATTCCTGCAATTTTTTTGCCTTTTCCGCCTCATTCATGTAAAAACATCAACAGATTGACTTTCTTCTTTGATCTGAATATTCCTAGCAATCTGAATTGTATTTTTCTGAGGATTATACACTCTATATCCTACCGACTCATCATCATAGCCCAAAAATATGCCAGGTACAGATTTTGGACTTAATTTCCAATTTTGAAGGTTATCCAACGTAAAACACTTACTTCCAAATACTCTAAAGTGACTAACATTCGGCTTTCTTCCTGTCCACATTTCATAAGGTGTTTTATCCTTCACAAATCTAGTTTCTATTCTATTTCTAATGTAAGAAGCACACTGAAAAGCTTCCCCCCAAAATTTCGGATCTACACCTTTATCCATCATCATAGACATAGCACATTCAGTCAAGGTCCTATTGAGTCTTTTAGCCACACCATTCTGTTTCGGAGTGTAAGGAACAGTAAACTCATGAGAAATTCCATTTTCTTTTAAGTATTCAGCAAAGGTATTTGATACATTCTCTCCACCGTTGTCAGATCGCAAAGCAAGGATCGATTTTCCGTGAAGTTTCTCCACCCAAATCCGGAAATGCTTGAAATGTGTGAAGACCTCGCTCTTCTCCTTCATATAGTACACTCGGCTGAAACGTGAGTGGTCATCAGTGAAGGTAACAAGGTATTTCCTTCCACCAAGGGAAGGAACTTTGGCCGGTCCCCATACATCCGAGTGGATAAGGCCGAGAAGATCCTTTGTTCGATAATCTGAAGTCTATGGTAGGGGAAGCTTATGAAGCTTTCCTAGAGCACAACCATCACAAACATGGGATTCCATTTCACCAAGCTTGACACCTTCTATCATATTAGTCTTCACCATCTTTTCAAGCCTCTCATTATGAACATGCCCAAGCCTTTTATGCCACAAAACATATTCAGAAAGGACACTGGAGTACACAAAATCAACTTTATTAACCAGGTCCATCTGATACAACATGTTTGGGCCTCTAGTTCCCCCTAAGGCTACTCTCCCATCCTTGCTTACTATCTTTTTGCCTTTGCTCTGAAGAACATCAAAACCTTTACTTTCTACAACAAAGGTAGAAAACATTTTTTTCTTAAATTTAGGCACATATAACACATCATCCAAAGTTCTTTTTACTGCTTTGCCATCTATCTCACAATTTAGATCTATGCTACCCTTATCATTAGCTTCCACCGTGGCACCACAAGCATAAAAGATTTGACCAGTAGGGATAGGTGTCATATCCTTGAAATAAGATTTGTTACAACACATGTGGGAAGAACTTCCGGGGTCCATAATCCACCCGAGATCTTTCTCTCCCTCCATCATCTTTGCCATAGCAAAGAACTCAGTGTCATCAGTTTTAGGAAAACTAACAACCTCTGATTTCTCTTTCTCCATCTCCTTCACCGGCTCCTTTTCCTCCGCTGAAAAAGCTGCGGTTTTGCTCGGAGGTTTCGGTGTAAATGGAGCTCCACTCACCTTCCATCCTTTGCGGTAAGAACCTGTTTCACACGCTTTTATATACAAAGGACAAAACTTGTACAAATGACCATTATTATAGCATTAAACACACTGTTCATATTGCTGAAAGGACTGATTTCCTTGAAATCTATTATCTCTCTGAAACTGAGCATTGTAAGCTACAGCTGGCTTTCCAGAATTAAATGCTAGCTGATTCGCTTCTTCTTCTAGCACATACTCTATAGTTGTAGCTAGATTCCACTGTGTCTTATCCAATTTTTTCAGTTTATCATAGGCATCTTTATACTCACTAGGAAGCCCCCTCACTAAAATCATTGCTTGGTGATACTCAGGAAATGAACCACCTGAACATGCATTTTCAGCAACTAGAAGTCTGAATTTATTGCAATATTCTGCCATGCTTCCGCGTGTATACTTATATTCCCAGATCTGCCCAGCAGTTATAATCTCATGTTGTGCATTAGCCCTAGAATATGTCTTTTTCAAAGCATCCAAAATCTCTGATGCTTTAGAAGCCTTAATGTATGTCATATGCAGCTCTTTAGATATCATTAATTTTATCAAATGAAGAGCCTGCTCATTCTTTTGATCATAGTTTACATCAGTTTCTACCATAGATCCATTAACAACATCAAAAAGCTTCACTTGTACAAAATAAGACCTTACAAGATCTGCCCAATACAGATATTCTCTCCCATCAAAAACCGGAATTCGTGAAGGCGGGCCCGTGACCTGTTGTTCTGAGACAACAGGCGGAACCGAAGACGATGAGGATGCCGGTGTAGTCATCTCGGAACCAAACCAAGCAAGAAACTTTCACAAAAACCGGTATGAAAAAAGAGCAACTTCAACAGTGGATAAACCCAAACCAGAGACCAATAGCTCTGAAAATCTACCAAAGTGTAGATAATATCAGGATGAACATACACACAAAATTACAAGTAATTATGCCAACAGATTTGTGAGATATCCACAGATGAAAATACCAAAAACAGGCTGTACAGTTTTTGACTACAAAATGTTCATACCTTCAAAGTTATCTAAGTCCTACTAATATACACCGAAGCCTATGCTGCTGAACGTACGGAGGCATAACAGCCGTGCAATAAATACCTGGGGCTCAAACCGAACAAGGTACGTCATACAAAAAATATTCCTTTACTAATCAACTAACCACACAAAGACAAAAAATCTACTTAACTAGATATTTACAAAGAAATAGGATTTTATATGCCACGTCATTTGTCGTGTATGTGGCTCACACGGACCAGCATTTGTCGGCGGTCTCCCTCAGCCGCGTACATATCACATTTGGCACCATAGACAAATCTCCATGTGCCATTTTGTCCTCAAGTGTATCTATGCACAAACTATCGGATATTCTGGAGTGTCCTCTTTCTTGTAGTGACTTGTGTCTCGAGAGTGTATACAAAGGTGTACTCCCTACCAATCTAATGGAACATCAATTCTGGTGTGTAATGAAATGAACTTACAACCAAACATATGCTAAGTAGTGAACCTCTCTCTCTCTCTCTCACACTCGAGGCATAGAGGACTAAAGCTTTCATAAACAACAATACTCTCCAAACTACTTCGAATAGGTTGGTCGCGAAGGCTAATGTCGATTTTATCCGCGAGGGTTGAGGGTTTCACTGTTGGAATTTTCCAAACATCGTAGTGCGCGAGGATATCGCAGTGTCGAACATTTTTTAAATTGCCCTGTTGCGAAGAAACCGCGGGTTCGTCGTCACCAATGTTGTGATGCACAATTGCGTTGTTGCGATTTCCTGCCAGCGTAGCGATAGCGGTGCGATTCTCTGACGGCACCACCACTATGCTTTGCTTTGGTGGCTGCGCAACCACAGCGCTGCGGTCCGTTACTATCGTCGTTGCGTTCCTTCGCCGAGTCCCCAAGATGATTGCGATGGTTGCGGAATTGCGATTCGTTCTTTTATCACGTTTATTGCGATTCCCCCTCCGGTTAAGCTGAGTGTCCGCACTCTGCGTAAATTGGCGCAGCAAATCGGGTGAATGCAGATCCTTCTCGTCTACCCAAGAATCATCCTCAACTCCGTAGCCTTTCCAACGCACCTGAAATTCTGTGGTCTCCATTGACCCACAGAATGAGCAGCCTATGTAAAGCCTCTAGGATAATATTTGCCCCTTCTACTTTCCCGCTGAATAAGCGCCACCCAGGCACACAAATATTCTGACCATCTCACCCTTGTGAGGATAAGACTCCCCTGAGTCAAACGCAAAAAGAATCACTGAATTTGCTCACCCGAGCAGTAAGTTATGGCTGGTCAAAGATGACCTTTATAGTTACAAGCTCTCTTAGAGAGAGAGGTACCTAAATATTACTAAGTCTCGGTCTGCCTACTCACGACTACCTACTATTAAACCCTAGTCCAATAGGAACACTATAAAGTACAAGAAGGTACAATGGGCGATGTACTTATTGTACAACTATTGTACGACAAGGTCTACAAGGTGACACCTGTCATATCGGAAGCGATGGTTCCTCCTCCCATCTTCTCCGGTATCAAATAATGTGGCGCCACGTGGCACCGCGTGACGCTATATCCGTATGCCGCCGAAAAGCTCACTTCGCGTGGCGGCTATAATGCCGGCCGTCCGATCAAAACATATTTTACACGGTTCAGATTCGCGTACATGCAGAAATTGCTCATTTTGGTTAGTCTGCTGTTAATTAGCTGTTTCGTTAATGTTTATATATTTATGAAACCCGTCACGTGTACTGTTTCGTAACGCCTTAATGGTTAAGGCGTTAGGCTACAAAGAATCTAGAGGTCACAGGTTCAAAACTAGTACTAGGCACAATTTAGCCAAAATACCCTTAACTGCAAAAACTGCCACTTTCTAAATATGGCGGCAGCCATGGCGCGCCTTTGATCCTCACTCTCTTTCTTTAAAACAAAACTAAAATAGGGAAGTGAACTATTAATTACCTCTTTTCAACACTCCCCTTAATTCCTAGTCACTTTTCAATTTTAATCCACAGTTTTCTCTGCAATAAATCAACTTAGGGGAAGGCACTGCTTTTGTCATCATGTCTGCAATCATTTCTCTATCAGTTTTATGAACCAGTTTAATAATTTTATTTTCTACCTTCTCTCTGACAAAGCTTAGTCTAATATCCATATGCTTAGCTTTGAAGTGATGTTTCGGATTAGCTGCAATCGAGATAGCAGCTTGATTATCAAAAAAAAACATTTTGAGTTCCAGACTTCATGAACCCAAGTTCTCCAAGAAGAGATTTAACCCACATTAATTCTTTGGTGGCAGCACAGGAAGCCATGTATTCAGCCTCCATAGTGGACTGAGCAACTACTTTTTGTTGCTTGCTACTCCAACAACATGCACCGGATCCAATTTGCAACACATATCCAGTCGTACACCTCCTTAAAGGCACATCTCCATAACTAGCATCACTCCAAGTGGTGATGTCAGTGTGCTCCCCTCCCAAATGCAACCATAATTCCCTTGTCCCCACCAGATACCTCATCACTCTTTTGGCAGCCTCCCAATCTCTCTTTCTTGGTTCATTTAGATTTCTACTAAGGACACCTACAGCTGCAGCTATATCCGGACGGGTACAGTTCATAAAATTAATTAAACCGCCTACAATCTGCCGATAAGGGATATTTTCCATAAATTTTCTTTCTATCTCGTCCATCTCATCATTAATGATGAATATTCCTCCCTCTTCACTCCCCTCACTCACTTTCTTCAAATCCATGGGAGTAGTACATCCGTTTGCTTTCTCCATTTGAAATTTTTCTAGCATATTACCGATTGCTTCTTTTTGAGTGAGTCTTATAATTTTATTCCCTCTATCTCTCTCCATCTGAATTCCCAAAATGTACTTTGCTTCGCCAAGATCTTTCATATCAAAACTGCTTCTAAGATCCCGTTTTAGTTTGTTAATTTTATCTAAGGACTTGCTTAAGACCAACAAATCATCCACATAAATAGCAATAAATATCACTCCATTCTCATCTTCAAATAAATATATAGAGTGATCTGAACTAATTCTGATATACCCCAAACCGGTCAGAAATTCGTCGAGCTTTATATTCCACTGTCGCGGGGCTTGCTTAAGCCCATAGAGTGATTTTATCAGTTTGCAAACTTTGTTTTCTTCCCCACTTTCCACGAATCCTTCCGGTTGCCTCATGTAAATTTTTTCTTCCAACTCTCCGTGCAAAAAGGCAGTTTTAATATCCATCTGGTGGATTTCCATATCCTCCGCTGCGGCTATACTTAAAAGGATTCTAACAGAAGGAAATCTGACTACAGGTGCAAAGGTTTCTTCGTAGTCTATCCCCTCTTTCTGTGTATAACCTTTTGCAACTAACCTAGCTTTGTACCTCTCAATGGTATTATCCGGGTTTAATTTAAGTTTAAACACCCACTTACATCCGATCGGTTTTCGGTCCGGTGGACAATCTACCAACTCCCATGTATTGGCTTCCATGATAGAGGCCATTTCTTCATTTATAGCTGTGATCCACCGGCTACTTTGTGGAGTGTTTATAGCCTCTAAGTATGTTTGAGGTTCATCTGGGTGAGACATCTTTGTGAGTTGGTTATTTGCTTGTCTTTCTTGAAGTCGTTTACTACTTCTTCTTCCCCCTTCAAAATCGGACGCCGGTATGGAAGGCATCCTTGGGTTTCGTTTTGGGAAATTTTCAGCTTCCCTATCTTCCAATTCCGGTGTCTCATCAAGTCCCTCATCGGTTTCCACTTCGTATTGTGGCGTTGCCTCGGATGTTGTCCTTTCCTCTTTCTCCTTTGGTAGATCTGCAGATTTTTCTTTTTCTCCCTCTTCCTTCTCTTCATTTTCAAAGTCAAAGTCAGAAAACTGATCCGTTTCAAATCTGATTTTGACTTCCTTATTATATTTGAATGGATCAATGGACTTCTCTTCATTCATCACCACTATGTGTTTTACCAAAATTATATCTCTCTTTTTCAAGTCATACACTCGGTATCCTTTTGTGCTCTCATCATATCCTACAAGATATCCTGGTTTCCCTCTTCCCTCTAACTTCCATTTAGTCTTATCGGAATCCAAACTGTAGACTTGACTTCCGAACACTCTCAAACTAGACAAATCAGGCTTTCTTCCTGTCCACCTCTCATACGGAGTTTCCTCCTTATTTGCTGAAGTTAGGACTCTATTTTTGATGAAATTAGCATAGTTCATAGACTCAGCCCAAAACTGCAGCCCTATCCTCTTATCACTTAACATACTTCTGGACATATCTCCTAAAGTTCTATTCACTCTTTCTGCTACTCCATTTTGTTCCGGATTATAGGGAACAGTTTTCTCATGATGAATTCCTTCTTCTTTAAGATATTCTTCAAAATCCCTTGAGGTGTATTCTTTCCCATTATCACTTCTTATCTCTTTTATTGAGGTTTCATGTAGCTTTTCACTCCATACTTTATACTCTTGAAACATCTTAATACCTCTGACTTATGTCTAAGAAAGTATACCTTCGTGTATCTAGACCAATCATCTGTGATAGTTAACATCCATCTTTTCCCCCCATGTGAGGCATACCTAGCAGGTCCCCAAACATCAGTGTGAACTAGATCTAATACTTTCTCTCTCCTAAATGTGGTTGCCTTTGGAAATGGAAGTCTATGAATCTTCCCTTGGGCACATCCACTACAATCATCAAAGGTCTCATCATCTTCAAAAGTAATACCCTCCACTATTCCATTTTTCTTCATTTTCTTTAATCTATCTAGATGCACATGCCCCAACCTTTTATGCCAAAGCATCATCTCACTTGCACACGAGTAGAGAACACTCTTTTCATTGCAAAGTACAATTCTGAACATTCCTTGACTGCCCTTCTCAGCTATGAAATAAACCTCATTATCAAAGCTTGCTGTGAAGATTCCTTTCCTAGTTCCTGTTTCAAACTCCTTTTCATCTAGGACAGCTGTTGAGACTAGGTTCTTGCTAAGTTGTGGAATGTAAAGAACGTTTGAGAGTGTTACAATTGAGGCATTTCCATCAACTAGAACCTTCAAGTCAACAGTTCCAACAAGACTTGTGGTTTCTACTCTACCATCTCCGTACTCTATCTCAACTGTTGGGATCTTTCTCAGTTTAGTGAACCACCGCTTATCTTTGCACATATGCATTGAAGCCCCTGAGTCTATGATCCACCCATCCTCGGGTGGATCCCTCTTACCTTCGAAAGCACACTTTTGTCTCCGTGGAATGTCGACATGCTTTTCAGTGTTTTTCGGATTAAGGAGAAGCTCCTCAAGCACCTCTTCAGGTTCAGTTTTTTCTTCCACTTCCTCATCAAGAACTTGAGTCAGGAAAGCCTTTTTCTTTCCTCCGTCCTTTGAGGTTCCTTGACCATCTTTCAGTCGAAGATCTGCAAGTCTGACACAATCTGCCATATAGTGTCCCGGTTTCTTGCAAAAGTGACATAATCCTCCTCGAGAAGTTCCTCTCCCCTGTCTATCAAATCTGCCACCTCCTTGTCCTCTTCCACCAAAGTTTCGATAAGGATCTTTCCCTCTCTCCTCATCACGCTTCCGCCAATCAGCTCCTGCAGACAATGCTTGAACACTTGGACTCCCTCTCCTAAGCTCTATGGTGCTTTCTTTCACTAAAATCATTCCCACAGTGTCATCCCAATTCCAATTGCTATCTTCTATGTCCTGCAATCGGTTAATGATATTCTCATACTCTTCAGGTAGTTTCATCATTAATGTGTTCACTCTTTGTCTCTCAGACCATGAGTTACCTGCACTCTCTAACTCTCCAAACAATGCTCCTAAATCATTGCAATAATTATCCATACTTCCTCCCTTATAAGTATAAGCTGCAATCTTATTTTCTGCCAACTGTTGCTGCTGCAATGATCCACTCTTATATTTGTTAACTAGTGATATCCAAATCTGAGATGAAGATTTGACATGCTTAAGAGGAATGGCAATGCCCTTTGCTACACTTTTAAGAATTAAGAGCTTAGCAACCTTGTCTTTGTAGTTCCACTTTTCAGACTCTGATCTTTCGGTCTGAACCCTTGTCGTTGTTGTTGGTGGTGCTGCTGCCGGTATCGCCTTCGGCAATGGTGTTACTTGAGTTGCAACTCCTTCCTTTTCTCCTTCCATGACAATCTCTTCTCGTTCCTCATCTTCATCCTCGGTGATGGTGGCAGCTGTTCTACCAACTATAGAGGCGGAGGTGCCAGAAAAACGTGTCCCTCCAAACCCAAGTGGAGGTGGGCATCGAATTTGTCCAGACACTATGCCCCATAAATGCTTCTCAAATAGTTCTCCCTCCATCATCATTTCCCAATAAAGAAAATCTGATCCATCAAATATGGGCACCCTAGAGGGTGGGCCCATAACCTGAAATTTTGTGGTCTCCATTGACCCACAGAATGAGCAGCCTATGTAAAGCCTCTAGGATAATATATGCCCCTTCTACTTTCCCGCTGAATAAGCGCCACCCAGGCACACAAATATTCTGACCAATCTCACCCTTGTGAGGACAAGACTCCCCTGAGTCAAACGCAAAAAGAATCACTGAATTTGCTCACCCGAGCAGTAAGTTATGGCTGGTCAAAGATGACCTTTATAGTTACAAGCTCTCTTAGAGAGAGAGGTACCTAAATATTACTAAGTCTCGGTCTGCCTACTCACGACTACCTACTATTAAACCCTAGTCCAATAGGAACAAGAAGGTACAATGGGCGATGTACTTATTGTACAACTATTGTACGACAAGGTCTACAAGGTGACACCTGTCATATCGGAAGCCATGGTTCCTCCTCCCATCTTCTCCGGTATCAAATAATGTGGCGCCACGTGGCACCGCGTGACGCTATATCCGTATGCCGCCGAAAAGCTCACTTCGCGTGGCGGCTATAATGCCGGCCGTCCGATCAAAACATATTTTACACGGTTCAGATTCGCGTACATGCAGAAATTGCTCATTTTGGTTAGTCTGCTGTTAATTAGCTGTTTCGTTAATGTTTATATATTTATGAAACCCGTCACGTGTACCGTTTCGTAACGCCTTAATGGTTAAGGCGTTAGGCTACAAAGAATTTAGAGGTCACAGGTTCAAAACTAGTACTAGGCACAATTTTAGCCAAAATACCCTTAACTGCAAAAACTGCCACTTTCTAAATATGGCGGCAGCCATGGCGCGCCTTTGATCCTCACTCTCTTTCTTTAAAACAAAACTAAAATAGGGAAGTGAACTATTTATTACCTCTTTTCAACAGCACCAAATATTGGGTGGAGTTAGAATTTTGAGAGCGACGCGTTTGAAGGATCTCCTCCACCTTGTACTTGTCTGATGTACCCTGAATGGGCGGTAAAGGTGTATTTCGCCGTCGATTAGGAAAAATCAAATCGGGGTCACGAAACGGTTTGAGAAGGGAAACATGGAAAACATTGTGGATATGCCAGTCCCTCGGTATATTCAACTTATAGGCCACCACTCCCACCCTTAAAAGAACACTGAACGGACGTGTAAATCTCAGTGCCAATTTCTTGGAGAGGGCACCCGGTAATGACATGTTTACCATATTAAGGCGAACTTTATCACCCACGTTAAACACAATGTTCTTCCGGTGAGTGTCGGTCTACGACTTTTGACGGTCCTTTGCAAGGTGAAGCGCCCTCGCCGCCTTTTCCAGATTCCCTTGCAGTGTTTTGGCAAAATCAAGAGCTATGGGTGTAGGGCAATCCACATCCAATAAATTTTAGAGAAGGGTGGGCTGTCGTCCATTTAGGGAAAATGGAGTAGCATTCGTCGACGAGTGCACCGCACTATTGTATGCCACCTCAATTGTCGTCAAATGGTTCACCCAATCCGTCTGGTGCACCGATACATAAGCCCGCAAAGCCTCCTCGAAAGTCCGATTCACCCTTTCTGTCTGACCGTCGGTCTGAGGGTGATAAGCTGTAGACATGGCCAACTGCGTTCCACACAGCTCGAGCAGACTTCTCCAAAAGTGACTCACAAATTTTCGGTCACGGTCGCTTACAATTCTCTTCGAGAGTCAGTGATGGCGGAATATCTCTTGGAAGAATAAGTCTGCCACATCCCGAGCTGTGGCTGTGGTTGTCGTGGGTAGGAAATGGGCCATTTTCGTCAAATAATCCACGACGACGAAGATGGAGTTATAGCCTTCCCGAGTCAACGGAAGAGCAACGATGAAGTCCATCGAAATCGCCTCCAAGGATCCGATGGTATCGTGAGGGGTTGTAACAGACCTTGGTGACCCGATTCTGATTTATTTCTGTTACAGGAGTCACACGTCCGGACATACTCCGCAATGTCTCGAGTCATGTTCGGCCAATAATAGGCCTCAGCGACACGTGCAGTTGTTTTATCCCGTCCAAAATGTCCACTGAGCGGCTCATCATGACTCATTTTAAGTACCGAATGACGTAACTCTTGGTTTGTTGGGACGTGAAGTCTACCTGTTTGACTAGGTCTGTATCGCCGCATACCATTGGTCGTTCAAACTATTACCTTCCGTTTTACCAATTCGTTTAATGTCTTGTCTTCGTCGTATACGTCCTTAATCCTACTTAACCATTAGTCGTCCACTTGTACCGTACTGGTCACTACGGTGAGTTCCGGATGCTGCGCTTTGTTTGACGCTGCGGTGTTCTCTTTCGCAGCGCCTACGTTTCCATCCTGCGATGCTTGCGATTGTTGCTCCGTCACTGGCGCAGCTACTCTGGGTCTTTTTGATAGCGCATCCGTCGGGTTCGTCTTGTCTGGTCTATACTCAATAGCTAGTTCCGGCCCGAATGTCTGAAGAAACGTCATCCATTGCACCTGTTTCTTTTACAACTTCGGTTGGGTCTGAAGATATTGTAGGGCGTGGTGATCGGTGATGATCGTGATCCGCTTCTTTTGAACGTTACATTTCCAAACCTCCAGCGCATTAATAATGGCAATTGTCTCCTTTTCATAGGTGGCCTAGTTAAGCTCCGCTGCCTTTAGTTTCCGACTGTCGTAGGCAATGGGTTGAAGGCCTTTTCCTTGATCTTACACAAGGATCGCTCCAATAGGCGTATCGCTAGCGTTGGTGATTATCGTCCAAGGTAATTCTGGATCGGGGACAACTAACTCATGGGCGGTAACCAACCGCTCCTTTAGCGTGTCAAAGGCTGCCCTTTGCACCATTTTCCACTCATAGGGCACGTCATTCTTAAGTAATTCTGTGAGTGGTGCAACAATTTTTTCAAAACCTTCGACAAAACGACGATAGTAGGAGCATAATCCAAGAAAGCTCCGTAACTCCGTAATGTTCGTCGGCTGCGGCCACTTCTTCACTGCCCTATTTTTGTTGGGATCCACTGCGATTCCATCCTCGCTCACCACATGACCCAAAAACTCAATTTTCTCCTTCAAGAAGTCACATTTACTCCTCTTCGCATACAACTTGTTCTCGCGAAGGACTTGTAAGACCGTTCACAGATGCTCCACGTGATATTCCAACGTCTTACTGTACACCGAGATGTCGTCCAAGAAGACAATTACGAAGGCGTCCAAATATTGCCGAAAGATGGAATTCATCAAATACATAAAGGTTGCCGGTGCGTTGGTCAATCCAAACGGCATAACCCGAAATTGGAAATGACAGTACCTAGTTCTAAATGCCGTCTTTTCCACATCTTCATCGGCAATTCGGATTTGGTGATAGCCACTTCGCAGGTCTATCTTCGAAAAATATTTACCACTTCGTAGTCGATCCAACAGTTCGTCTATCCTCGATAGAGGGTACGCATTTTTCAACGTTAACTTGTTTAGCGCTCGGTAATCCACACACATCCGAAAAACTCCATCCTTCTTATTCACGAAGAGGACAAGGGCTCCACACGGTGACGTAATCGGTTCAATTGCTCCGGCTTCGACCAACTCCGCAAGTTGCTTTTTGAGTTCATCCAATTCGGTGTAGCTCATCTTGTACATCCGATTTGTCGGGGGTACCGCTCCGTGAACAAGTTCGATCTTGTGGTCTACTTCGCGCTTCGGAGGTAAGCCTTTTGGAAGCTTTGGGGGAAAGACAACAACATACTCCTCGAGAAGTTTTGTCACGACTTCTTGGGCCTCTACGGAAGTCTTTCTGGTGTCGTCACTCTCTTTCGAGTCGAAGTCGAGGTCCTTCTTACTCCATTCTTCCGGAATCCCCTCCTTCCCTTTGTTCATAGGTTAGACGACCGCCATACCAATTGTCTCCCCCTTCATGAGTGCTCTCTTAAGCTGTAAGGCCGAAAGCAGGCGTCCCTCTTCAGATCCCTTTCCAGCCGCTCCCACCTTTACCTCAAACTCTTTTTCACATTTCCTCACTCTCATGTCGCCACTTCTCCAATCGATCGTCGGATTCCACTTTTGGAGCCACGGTTTCCCTAAGATTACTTCATGATCTCCAAGCGGTAATACATGAAGAGTGTCAAACCAATTGAATTTCCCAATTCCAACGTGTAACCTCGGAGTACGATGAGTAATGGATACGGAACTTCCGTCGGCCAGTTGCATCGATTGACGATCCGTTAGCACCACGAGAGGAAATTTCAACTTTTTCACCGTCGCCCTGTTGATGAAGTTCCTCAATGCGCCGGAGTCCACCATGAAGCTAGCTGCGCTCACTCCGATTCGACCCTAAAATATTAAGGGATCTCCCCCTTCACCAGCTAACCTCATGACGTTAAGCTTCCCCTTCTTAGGACCTCTTCTTCTTGGGCAATCTCGGGCCATATGATCCGGGGAACCACACTGGAAACATAAGCCGTTTTGCTTCCTCCGTTGGAGCTCCTCGAGGGACAAGTCATTGGTCTTGGCTTTGGTAGTCTTCTTCATCTTCCGCAATACGTTGACCACCTCCTTATCCTCATTAATTGCTCCGAGCTCCATGGGGGTTGGACCATCATCACGTCGACCTCCCTCGCCGCTACTCGACCCAAAGTGGTAGAATCTACGGAAGGTGAAGTCCACTAAATCGGTCCGTTCCGCAAACTGGATAATCGTCGAGAGTCTAGGAGTCATACTTTCTCGAGCGAGCCATTGTTCCACATCCCTACGAATGGAGGCCTTAAGCCCCTTAACGTAACGATCCACAGCTTCGTCCTCCGTCATCGAGGGTATTTGAACTTTGCACTCCAAAAACCGCTGCGTGTACTCCAACACCGAGGTACGTTGCTTCAAAACCGCGATTTTATCCCTTGCACCCTTAACCGTATTGACGGGTTGCCAAGAGTCACGGAGGAGCTGAATGAAAAGGGTCCAATCAGCCAGTATCTCCTCGTTTTCCACCAACGTCCTCCACCATGCTCTCGCTGCCCCTTTAAGAAGACTACCCTCGTAGTGAATCTTCTCACGGTTCAACTGGCTAGGAAAATTATCGAGATAATTCACAATGGAGAACATCCATGCATCAAGGTTCTTGTGCCTGGTCGGGTCAAACTCGTCGGAGAGTCTTAATTTAGGCATCGTCGAGTCTCTCTCCACGCCTCCATGGGGTCTTTCACCAAGACGAGATTCGAAGGTTGCGACGGTGTCGCTCACATGAGCATTCTGTAGTCTGATATTTTCTAACTCCTGAATAACTTGCCCTAACATTTTCGCTGTGGATACGCCGTGTTCATCCATGCTGTCGAGTCACGAGGGATTGCGCTGATACCAATGTAAAAGTTGAACAAAGTAACCCACACCACACCACAATGCACAGCGGAAAGACTCTAATCACCACAATGCACAGCGGAAAGACTCCACTGATCTCCTCTTAGCAATAGCAACATTACACAGCACACACGGATAAAGGTTGAGCTTTATTATTTGGAAAAAGATTACAAGTTTAAAGCTCGCTGCGAAGGTCTACTTGAAATAGTCTACTCTTAACTATGTTTACTGCATTGTTTAAACTAATCAGGTGTTAGTCAGCTAGGTACTATCTTTATGTACACGTGTACCTTCTCGGTTACCCATGATTTATCCAACTATCTTCTAGAACAATGTAGTCAAATCTACATTCTACGACGTTGCTGTACTGCTACGTTGCGTTGCTATGTTACATTACTAAGTTGCTACGTTGCTATGCTGCGTTGCTATGTTACAATACTAAGTTGCTACGTTGCTATGCTGCGCTAGTTTAGCGTCGCAGCTTACCTGCTTTGGAACCCCAACTACAGCAGCCTTGTCCCTAACAATAGTGTATAAATCTTTGGAACCCTGTTACACTTTCTTTAGGCACATCCACCATAGTCACTCATCATTTCGTTATCTTAAAACTGAATTTCTTCCACTTCATTCAGTATTTTCATTTCTCTTAATCTGTCTAGATACACATGACCGATTGACCCACAGAATGAGAAGCATATATAAAGCCTCTGGGATAATATTTGCCCCTTCTACTCTCCCGCTGAATAAGCGCCGCCCAGGCCACAAATATTTTAACCACTCTCACCCGTGTAAGGACAAGACTCCCCTGAGTCAAACGCAAAAAAAATAACTGAATTTGCTCCCCTGAGCAGTAAGTTTGAAACTCTGAGACCTCCATAAGTCCTCAGAGTAGACAGCTTCTAAGAAGCCTCTAGGATAATCCTGACCCCTTTGTGTTTCAGCAAAGATAACTGCCACCCTGGCAGACAAAAACCCTGACCACTTGCACCCCTGTGAAGGCAAGACTCTCCTGAGTCGATAGCAAAAAGAATCTCTGAATTTGCTCCCCTGAGCAGTAAGTTATGGAGGGTCAAAGTTGACCTTTTGTCTCTGCAACCGCAACTATTGCAGCCTAGTTTTCTAGCCACTAAGTACTCAACCTTGTAACCCTGTTACATGCGACAACCACATGTAAATAAAAGTGTTGCAGACCATAGTTCAAAAGTAGGCGTTTTTATGGTAGGCCTTTGGTAGACGCACAAAACTTGGCACAAAACTCGCGCAGAGTAGGCATACTCTATGTGTGTGCGTTGTGCAAACTCTCGTACGAACGTACGAATCTGACGTATTATCATAGTACAGCGCACGCCGCCGGACGAAATTTGTTAGCGAACTGATACGTAGGATGACATTTCGCAGGAAAGAAAACCCGGAAAAAAAAAAACGTGGACGTAAGTCTTATCGTAAGTTGTGTTATGGGCTTTTCATGTGATCTTCTTAGATCGCTACTTAGATCAGCGACCGCCCGATCGTCCAAATCTGACGGTTTAAATAAAAAATGCCTCAAAACTCACATAAAAAAAAAATTGTCCGAATGTTTTTCAAAATTTAGACATGACGTTTAATTCTCTATTGATCGATGTGCAACTCAACCCTGTTCCTATTTTATTTCATTTTGCGGCCAATACAATATGGGTCTTAAGGGCATATTGTATGTTTTGCGTACAATAAGCATATTGTATGGGCGTATGGTCACCTACTTTTGAACTATGTTGCAGACAGTCACTTTTTGTCTTTACGTGAGCTCCACGGTGAGAGCACTTAGCCGCAAAATTGAAATTTAATCGTCTAAGCGTTACATTGAACTTAGACGCAAATTGAAACGAAATTCTTTACACTAAAGTACTGTAAGTCTTGTACGGAAATATTTGAACGCACGAAACGAAATAAATTTTCTACACTGTAATAAAACGAACAGCGTAAAATATCAATTGAAATTAAATGAAAAAAATGTGCGTCGTCACGCGCGACGAAATCGAGCCACACTATCTACGAATTAGCATACTTTGCCACAACATTTCCTCGAAATCGACCAACGTGCGATTCGTACAATTGAATACCGTGGTACAAATGAATACCGCTCGCACCAAACCGAACCTACACAAAAGTACAGTACCGAATGAAACAAAACATAACTGACGCGAACCGAACAAAACATTTGACGGCACGATTTCGGCCGACGCCGATTCGCCCAATACCTTAACATTTCGCTGTCAATGTCAGATTGTTGGTTCGTAGATAGTGTGGCTCAATTTCGTCGCGCGTGACGACGCGCATTTTTTTAATTTAATTTCAATTGATACTTTTACGCCGGTTCGTTTTATTACAGTGTACAAAGTGTATTTCGTTTCGTGCGTTTTAATAATTCCGTACAATACTTGTAGTACTTCAGTTTAAAGAGGTTTTGTTTCACTTTGCGTCTAAGTTCAATGTAACGCTTAGACGATTAAATTTCAATTTTGCGACTAAGATCGTTGTTCCATTAGCTGGTCTTTGTAAACATCAAAAATTCGTTTACTGAAGCGACCGTTCCATTGTGTCGGGTCAGTAACCGACATTTGTTTTTGCGTGGCACACTTTGATTTGGCCACGTAATAAAAGAATACGATTCTGGTAATCTTCAGAGAATCTCTGGCAGCAAATTGTGACCACGTATTCGTACCAGCGAAGGTAAAAAGTGACTCGTACGACGTATTGAATAAAATCTGTACGAGCGGACGAAACTTAAGATTTGTAAATGCGTACGAAAATGTCAAAATGGTTAGTGGATCGCGTGAAACAATATCCTCCGTCAAATATTTTTTTGCGTCTTCCGGTGGCCTCGCATCCTCGCTGGTGGAAGGCACATGTCATATGCGACGTGTACCCACCTGGTCGTGCGGTCGTCGTGGATATTTGTTCACTTTTCCACGAGGCACGATGTTATTCGTTCAGGCGCTAAGAATTGACCTACTCCGGGCCACTTGTTGCGAACTGGAAGTGTCAGACGATGGAGTATCCGATTATGCATCCGACGGTCCACGTTTACGCCCATAAACGTGGAGAATCAAATCCCTCATTCAGTAGGCTTGTTTTTCTGACATTTTATTTTTTTTGGTACGGTACTGTACGAAAGAGTACGGCTTTCAGTAGACAACGGCATTTTTCCCCTAATGGAACCTTACCCTAAAAGCTCTCACCGTGGAGCTCACGTAACGACAAAATGTGACTGTCTGCAACACTTTAATTTACATGTGGTTGTCGCAGTTTTTTGACCGTAAACGTTCGCTGGCCGTGTGAATTTCTAATTTTATTATGACGGTCGACGTTCGCAAGCGCGGCAAAATTTTAAGCGGTTGAAACAGTATTTCGAAAGTCAAAGTTGTCCAACCGATTGACCGTCAGCGGTGCTTTATTTGTACCAATGTGTACTTCAAACGTACAATTTTTGACAAAATGACGTAAGTGACTGTGCGCAACCAAAACAGTCACTGTCATGATCAATTCCCATTTTAAAATTTCTCCCAAATTCGGAACAGAAACCGCCAATCCCCAATTGCATAAATAGTTAAATACCTTTAGTGGAGCCGTATTTCTGTCGGCGGTTTGGCCAAGATCATGTATAGTATCTGTTGCTATCATTTTAATACCTGTTACGCGGTTCATTGGGCCGCACGTTATTAACCTTATTTTTTAGTGCGGAGGTGTGCACAGTTGTGGTCGTGTCTTGGGGCCCGATGGTGTGCATTTGCTTTGCTGCTCCCATGGGGGAGATTTGATCCAGGCGCACGACACTATTCGCGACACCGTTGCGACTATCGCTTCAGAAGGGGGCTTTTCTGTGCGTCCAGAGGTTTCTCATATTATTCCCTTGCGTCGGATCGATGTTGTTTTGCTTGATGGTGCCCGTCGCATCTTCGGTGATATTGTTCTGGCGAACCCTACTTTAGCTACAGTTGTTGGCCAGGTGGCTCGACATGTTGGGGTGGCAGCTCGTGATGCCGTTAAGGCAAAGGAGCGTGATTATGCCCACCAGGACCCTATGGATGACTTTATTCCAATGGCGGTCGAGATCTTTGGTTGATTTGGTGTTGCACTGGACGAGTTTCTCCGTACTTGTGCTCGACGTGCTTTTGAGGCCCGAGGACTTGGGAGCCCTCCTCCTTCGGTTCTTACTTCTTTTTATCGTCAACGCTTATCGGTGGCTTTACAGTGAGTGCAGACTTCTATTATCCTCCGATCGGTTGTTGGGGTTATGGATCGTCGCCGTGTTCCGGAACTCCCTCAACGTGCTCCCCCAGGCTGGGGGGATTTACGAGGTTGCTTTTTGTAGATATTTAATTGATTTACGGTTGGGGTTGTAGGTTTGGTTTTGTGAGTTGCCGTGCTTTTCGTTTTGAGTTTGGGTGCTTTTATTTTCCTTGTTGTTTATTTCTTTTTTTATTGTGTTCCCATCGCTCTATTTGTTTTTTATTGTAGTTTTTCAGTTTTGGCCATGCCACCCCTTTTGTACCTCAGACTCATATGGTTTATCATCATGCTTTTTAATTTATCCTTTCACTTTTTTTTTCTAAGGAAGTCTTTTCATGCTCGTACATACTGAAGCGCTATACTCTATTTGTTGTATATCACGCTTGTCACTTTTTGTCATATTTGACAAAGCTTCCACGAGCTTTAGTTTTGTTGAGCACGGAAAAAATAACAACTTTTCTTTCACATTAAAACAAAAACCGGTGTAGATCATTTAAGTTTTTCATCCTTTATCGAATTTTAATAGAGTTATATACAATACCATTTTAGACAGATTGTGCAGAAAACGACTTACTTCACCGGCTTTTATTGTTAACGATCACACCAACAGCTTCGACAAAAATGAACTCCCACTGCCAAAAGTACAAAATTTGAAGTAACACGACGAAATTGAATAACTTTCTCTAACCAAAAAAAGGCAGATAATCAAATTAAACGGCAAAACTGCCGTCACCAGCAAAGTGTTCACATGGAGTCCATTAGTCAGTGTTTGCTAGAAGACAAAACATTGAGCAACAAGCCAGAGATAATGTACTTAGTATCTTAGTATCTGATAGGCCATTGTAGGATTGGCCAATGAGATGTAAGACGTAAACGCCCTGTTTAATAACACCTTAAAATATTTAAGCTTTTTCCTCGGGGTAGCCTTGGGTTCTTTCTTTTCACTTTTGAATTCATTTTCCTCTCCCACTTGTTGTAACATCAACTAAGTTGTTTAAAAAAAATAAGAACCCGGACGAGTTACATACCAAGTTAGAACTTTTATTTCCTGTAGTATAGTACTTGTACTTTGGTTTGAAAAATATGTAGTTGTCGTGATTTCGTTTCTATTTTGTTTATTTTTTGTATTTGACATTTACTATGAAACAAATATTCACGCCTCAAACATGCAACGGAACGGAAACATATATCATCCTACCACCGAATAGGTTACGATGTTATTGAACATTACGAGATTTGACTCCTTTACTTGATCACTTATTTTTAATTTTGAGCCTCAAGTAGGCAGCAAATCACAACGATACATGTACCTCGTTGTTGTGGCACAACAATGTTTTTGTATGGATGAACTGAAAGAGAGCATGATGGCTCCATCTTAAAAGGAACATTTCTCCTTTTAGACGACCAGAAATGCAATAATATGGATGAAGTCTTCTTTGCTTTGTTATCATGCATCAAATCAAAATGGTAAGCTGGAGATGGCATAACGATGGGCGCAATCGTCACTGTGGACTCGATTTGACAATAATAATCAACGAGTAAAAACTTTTTTGCAGATATCCATCAAACATACTATCAATTTTCTGAGTTGGCCTTGATTTTCCGGTTGTGAAGTAACTGAGCGATATTGGGATGGTAAACCATTAGAGTACATGGGAGCGAAGGCAACGAGCATCAAGAAGGAAACTGAAAAACCGAACAAACAAATCCTCCGCATAGGAATAATGGGGGCAAGAACTGAAAGTAAACAGTCATGTTTTGTTAAAATCTCAAATTACTCCTATATTCTTTGCATGTGGTATTCATATGCTTCAAGTATGTAAAACGACTCACCATTTCTAAATACATAAGCGGAGACATTCACAATTATGGCACTCTTTACCATTGAGACTTTTTATAACCTTTTATGTGAGAGGATATCCTAGTCGTTTTTTATAAGGTATTCATATTTTTTTTTTGTTTTTTGGAAGTTTCTGACTTAGCTTGTCCTTTTTGTTTGTCATTGAGCTCCCGCGGTGTTCTTGGCTCTTCGTTGTTTGATTTAGTGTGACACTTCCACTTTCTTTTTAGTTTTTATCGCTTTTAGTACTCGGCTGGTTTACCATCACTCTCTTTCCAAATGCAGCTTATTATCGTAAGAATATGTTAAAAGCACACAGACTGCATAAATGGCAAAATGAAGGTGAATACGTCAAAAGAGATCAAACTACAAACAATTGAGAACCGAACGACAGCAAAAAGGACAAGCTAAAATTGCACATAAGAACCTTCAAAGGATCAAAATGAAAACATCAACCCAAATAGGCCAGCAAACCCAGTTCCAAAGATAAATTAATGTTTCACCCAAGTGGTCAGGGTATGTAAATTCCCCCTTTTAAATGTGTGAACATACACTCATGCTTACACCTGTATAGGTGTATGAACAGACTAACGAATTTTGAGGCGTTAGGCAAAAACACCATTCTTCCATACTTCAAGGAAGGATCTTGTATGTGCATACACATTGGATTCTCTAAACTGAGCTGATTGCATTTCGTGATCATGCCACGTGTCACAGTTTGTGCATCTTCAATGGAGACAATTAACTCTCATTCAATATGTATTTCATTCACAAGTGTGAAAATTGCCTTCAGACAGACAGGAAAAGTTTTGCGACTAGTAACTCTGCATTTCTGTTTCCCATAAAACATCTTCTGGAAAGGTATTTTAGGAGAATACCGTCTGAAATTTAACTAATGTTGCCAAATTAACAACGGAGCTTAACATCAAATCCCACACCTGACAATAGTCAGAGAACCTGGAATGTGAATACGCTCCAACATGTGCGTCTCTTAGGTCTTTACGGAGAAAGGATGAAAAAATTCCAGACCGGCCCAGTCGTTTTAGGGTCCAGCTCTTCCATAAATAACCTTTTATGGCGTACCTAAATGGTCGAATTGTATACAGATGCTAAAATACGAACTCAGAATACAAGCGCAAGAATAAATATTTGCAAGAGATAACTAACTAACTGCAATCGTCTTTCAAAGCCCGGGTAATGCCAAAACCAAGGCCGGCATTGGACAATCTACTCCTAAGTATCAAACAATTATCGCATAAAAGGTGTCTCTTCACTCTGACCTCACGACGGTTTTCGCACCACCTAAAACTGAACAAAAGCATTACAAAATTTAGATACAACCTACGAGGATTATTCGTTCTTGACTCACACATCCCGTTAGTTAACAGCCTCTGTTAAGAAACCTTAACAGTCACAGACTATATTTTCCAACTACTGGTGCTTCAAGGATACAACGGAGACTACCTTCCAATAAACGTTTCTGACATAGGTAACGACAACTCCCCGGCCGAACGGAACGAATGAAAAGAACGAGAAGAAACGCTATTAACACCTAACCATTCCAAATCTTGCGCTGACATGGAGGAGGAGGTTTCAAGCTGAATGTCTCCCAATCGGATACATACTTCGTCCATTTCTGGACGATAGCGACCGTGACGGTGAAGGCACATTGCCGCGACATTTGCCATGGATTGTAATTTTTCAGGATTGAAGTCACCCTCCATGGATGGATCCGCTATATCTGGTGCTTTTCCCTCTATGATCTTAGGAAGGGCCTGTGGAGAAAGATATCGAGGGTGTAAGTGGACAATGAATGGTATCCAGAAATATAAAAGCCGATCCAATACAGAGAGACTTCCAAACAACACTCTTCTCGCCCTTATGGCCATTCACAGTCCCATTCACAACTCACCGACAAACCACGCCAGTGCTTGAAGACTAACGTCAAACATACATAGAAATAATTCTGCTGCAAACAGGACTACAAATGTTATGCGTCCAGATTATCATTGCCCATACTTCTAAGAGACTCGTCGGTTTGAAGTATTTTGAATTTAAAATTAGAGACTGGCGTGAGAGGATCCCCTTTAGGCAAGCGGTGACTCACCCATTGAGCAATGTGGGACGTAGAGCTGCGATGTCTGGAACCAGAGGTATCCTCCGCAATTTCCTCTCTCATGCCATTGCCTACTGGCGGTTTCCCCGTAATCAATTCCAAAAGGACAACTCCAAAGCTGCATAACAAGGCAGTAAGCACCGGTTGAGGCCTACAGGCTCGCGTACAAGTGTGAAAGAACATGGGACGTGATACTAAATGCAGGAAAAGTCTTCAAAAACTTTTGTCTTAAACTGGAACCAGTGAAGAAACCCATTGAAAATCATCCATACAACCCAACCCAGGCAACCCATATCAACATCTTAAGTGTGGAATTACATCAGGAAATGGAGTCGAAAAGTGAAAATGGAGTGAAGCCCCACCTGTAAACATCGCTTTTTGTGGTGACTCGGTTATTTTCGTAGTACTCAGGGTCGACATAGCCAACGGTACCGGCCACTGCCGTACTCACGGCCACTCCCACACTTGCATGCGGCTTGAGAAGCCCAAAATCCGCTAACTTTGCCTGAAACCATCCGAAATCGACAGAATGAACTTGTTTCATTACAGACACTTCATATAAAGTAACGCCCAAATCCACAAAAATAGCAAACAAATACCGAGGATCGCAGCTTTGTCTAGAGTCCTCCTAGACGTTGAGGAGATACTGTCATGAGTTCAAAACATCCTACAACGAACTTAAAACATTCAAGTCAAAAATTTCAAGCATCGGAATCCAATTCCTGAAAAATTCCTTACATTTTTGTCGTCGTCGAGGAGAATGTTTGATGTCTTGATATCGCGGTGAATGATGGCGGGAGAGGCAAAGCTGTGGAGATACTGGATCCCTTGGGCTGCCCCAAGGGCAATTTTCAACCTCTGGTCAAATGTCAAAACGCTTATGGAACGGCCACCTGCAAGGAGCCTCCGTTGACCATTCAGAGAGTTACAGAAATGACATTGATTTCCTTAAAAAAAATAAAAAATACTAGTATTTTAATGCTAGGCTCCTCATAAACCAGTTACAGTACCAAACTGGGCATGAGTACTTCAGTCAGAAAGACCTGTTTTTTGTCTTCGGCAAAATTGTATGAATGGCATGTTGCTATTGATGGCGCATTTGCTGAAGGGTCGATGGCAAAACAACTCTGTCAGAACTGTCTTTCAGAACTTTATTATTAACAAGGGAATGTATCAAGACAGCGCCAAAAAAAAAAAAAAAAGTAAAAGAATACTTGACTGCAATCTTCCTATTTACAGTTAGCTATGAATGAATACTGAAGGAACTCTTACCAAATCTTGGACGCAAATGTTCCCGTAGATTTCCATTCGACATGTACTCATACACAAGAATTTCTTCATTATTCTCTTCACAACATCCAATAAGTTTCACCAAATTGCGATGACTCATTGCCGAAATAATGCTTATCTGCAATCTCCGCCGCATACAAACCCTCCTTTCTATCAGAGATACGTAATTAAACAGTTGTTTAAAAAAAAACCTCCGGCTTCTTGGTTCCTAATTTGAATTCTGAGAATCATGTTTACATGTAGGCTCAGGAGGGTCACAGAGACTTCCAACAATCAAAATCTTCGAGAATCTGATCTTTGAATATCACATAATTTGCTTGATTAAATTCCTTGCAGTGTCCTCTTTTCTACTAGAATTATTAATTAGCATCCGAAAATATGCAGGTAAGTCTCAAAACCAACTGTGTGACCTAAGTTAACTCTCAAACGACTGGGAATGCCAAACATTTGATGAAAGTAAAATAATGACCGTTAATACTATTGCACACCTCGTCCTCAAAATCTTTTCGAGGAACTCGAGAAACACGTTTCGCCCTCTTAATGGCCCAGAGTTCTCCATCCGGTCGTACTCCTTTATAGACCGTCCCATAACCTCCCTCTCCAATCTTTAGCGACTCACTAAAACTTTCTGTGGCGGTTTCAATCTCAGAAAATGGAATGATCTGGAAGTGGTTCATGTTCACTCGAACAGTCGTCCTAGGAGTGTGGAGGGAGACTGGCTTCCCTGATATCATACAAGAGGGGAAAGACGAAGTCTAAGTCAGTATCTAGAAAGAGTACCTAGTGAAAACCTTCAGTCTTCGTCCTTTCTTGTGAATTGAATCCCCCAACATTCGGATGGATAAACAACTCTGCTCTATGTCCTCTGTCAGCTCATGGTCTCAACATTCTAAGACTCGAAAAGGAGAAACAGAAAATAATTTTTTTGAAGGATTATTCACACACTCCGTATACCTTACTTTCAAAATCGCTACATTTTCAGTGGGCCTATCCCTGAGCAAGGACCAACAAAGTTCAATAGATATACCTTCCTCTTGTGTGCTCAATGGCAATGGCGCTGTTTTCCCATCCTCTCTAAATTTGTTAATCAGCCATGAAAAGACAACCGCACAGACCACAAAAGCCGTACAAACTGCCACGATAAGAATGACCAGCCAGGTTTCCATAGAACTACTGCCTGTGAAATCCGGACAAACCCCAAAACAAAAAATGTCAAAACCACCGTTTAATCTTTGGCAAAAGACCCGGACCTGGACTCAACCTCCCAAATAGTTATCCAACTGACACACCCTATGCGAATGTTGCCACACCTTTTCCTTCCAATTAGGGTATTCCACTTTTTCGCTAAAGCTACTTATTGAGGAGTGAACGAGAATGCATACAAAGTTGTATTCAACATAGACACATCATGGCCGTTGATAACAATATTAGAGTGGACTCTCTATACCTTTAGAATCAGCAGGGGGGTCCGTAACTGGCCAAGGCATGGGTTCGAATGTAGGAAGAGTAGGAGGAGGAGGAGTAGGAGGAGTAGGAGGAGTAGGAGGAGTAGGAGGAGGAGTAGGAGTAGGAGTAGGAGGAGGAGGGCTAGTTTCTGCATCACAAAGTTGAACAAACAAGATCATCACGGTTAAATTTTATTGCCAGCTTTGACTGTTTACAAAAAAAAGGTAAGATGCAATTTCAAGAATCGATTTCTCCAAGCAATACCTAGTATGTTATAATGATCGAGGCAGAAATACGGAAGGAGAGACAGAGCGAGAGTGGGAGGATGGAGAGGGTGAAGTTAAACGATAAAAAGGAGAGCAAAGTAATGGAACGTTAAAAAGAGGTACAAACTAATGGTAGAATTTCGCCAGGAAAAATAAAGAAAAAAATGCAGCAATTAAGTTTCCTCTTGATAAGCAAAATTTCAGTTTACATATGCCACACTACAACATCCACATGCGAGGGGGAAAATTCAAAAGCATAATAAAAGGATGATCCTCAAAGAGAAAGGGCCAAAACAATGAAGAAATTGGGGCAAAAATACCTTTACATCCTGTGACGTTTGTGAATTTATATCTGCAATTCACCATAACCAAAAAAAAAAATCAATAAAGCCAGCCATTCTAATTTCAAAGCTTAAGTGTAGAACAACAAAAACAATCAAAGAAAAGTAACTGGCGGAAAAGATAAGTCCAAAATCAGAAAAAAGTTTTTCTAAACTTGCTGATTCAACTATCCCACAAGGACCTTAGCAGCAAAAATACTACTGTCAAATTACAATGTTGTGTCTGAAGTTACAAATGGAGCTTATCATAATTCCATAATTCATAATTCATAATTGTGATTCTACATCGACAGACCCGAGAGCATATTGATGGTCAAGTTTAAGTGGAGACCTGACATGTTTCCATGTGAGATTACTCCAATAAATTCCCATCAAGTAAAGCAGAAAACGGAGGGAATCTATGAATGTTGAAAGCCCATGACATGTCTTTATTTCCCAATCATGTACATAGTCAAACCTCCAAACTCCAATTTCCCATTCAACTAGTGCCACTCGTTCTCCGGACTCTTTATACTTAGAAGCATATGGTTAGGAAAACTTACAACGAACAATACGCTGTCACAGGATTGTTTCGCATAGATGGAAAAATCGTCCCTTGAAGTAAACTAATATTAGAAAGGTTCCTGAAAACCCCATAGCGTACAGAAAAGTCAATCAGTCAGGGGCTCTGAAAAATCTTCATAACAAAAGAACCTGAACAGAATGAAAACAGAGTGTGTCTCAAAAGGTACAAATAGCTATCGAGGCAGAATTAAGCATTCATTTGAAAACACCTCCTGATTATTCGAAGACTGTTAACATCCACATCCATGCCTTGATAAACAAGCTTATGATTCTGTAGGAAAATAAAACCAAGAATAAAAACTCATCCCTGTCGACTACTGTCCTTCCTCTGTGCAGTCTATTGAAATTGTTTTGCCTCGGCATTATAATGCATTCTACTTCTGCAATCCTTCATCGCCCTCCTAAAGACAGAGTTCTCCCATGACTCACAAGTAAACAAATGGTGTAGTATTGAAGCTAGTCGGAAGACCGCTATGAAAAAAGTTGTCGGCAAGATTAAGCGATGTCAAATTCGAAGTGAAGTTGGGCTGCATCCATATTTAAAACAACAAAAAAAAGTGTTTTCCAACGTTATTCCCAGAAATGAGCGGATGAACCAAAAAGTTCCACTATCGATTGAGCTTAGGCCAAAGTCAGGCCAAGTTTTCATCGCTAGAAAAACCTAGTAATTTTTCCTAGTAACCTAGTAATCGCTAGTACTTGTTTTTACTTACAACTGCAGTGCAACAACCATACACTCCAAAGTAAAAAGGAAACCACTAAAGCAAATTCGTGAACTTACAATTACGCCAACGAGTTTGTTACTTGAGAGATCACTGTGCCCACGAGCACCAGAGAGACAAAATGTGACAAAGATAAGAAAGGCAGTACATGAAAATCAAAGGCAAAGTTCAAGACCGGCCTCGTCTTTAGGCTATTTCGTGCATGTGACACCAGCAACATCAGAAAATATCTGAAAAGAAAATTTCTACAATTTCTGGAGCTGTTCTCTTTTCACACAAAATTAACAAACAGCTTATCGATTACAAATCGTGTAAAAACAGCGTATTCATTCAGCATCAATGGAACATCCTTAAGTCAAAAAGATGGACAAACATATGAATGTTTTGTCACTTGGAGGTCAGTGAGAAATAGAAGTATACCAGCTTCGCAAAGGTTTCCCAGCACCCAGACAATCTTTCCATTGCTGTAGTTTGGCACCACTTTTGACAAATGCTCAACAACACTAAGACGACTGTATGACTTTTTTTCTAGGATTTTTTAGACGACTCTATGACTCCCTATTTTCGCTTCTATTACACATGACAACTGCGCAATAGGAAATAGCAGTTGGGTTGTCATGTGAGCACAAACTTACAGTTTTGTGAGTGAGGAATACGTCCACCAAGGCTGCTTCATTGTGCCTCTTAACTCATTGTTGCTCATAATCCTGCATCCCCCTCGGTCACTCATTGATTTACAACTCGGAAAAGACCGACTATTTGAAAAATGAATCAAAAATAAATGATTCAATCCACTAACATAAAAGAAACCCAAAACTAACTGGGCCAATTCTAATTGACTAATTAATCAATCGTTGGGCAGATTCTTCCTGGCAATCAGCGACCCTTCCATGGACCACCTAAAGACGAAGAAACTGAAAGGAAAGACTTCAAGACAAGAAAATGCCGGCCAGCGATTTTCTGCAACAAAAACACGAAGCTGACTGAAACATTGACATGGTTTCTGTCTTTAGAAAAGTTGAAAAACAATGGTTCATGTATGTTTCCAAGTCACTTTATTTGAGAAATGTAAATGGATGTACTCTTGTCGACATTGTCAACAACTCCCTTAGAAAAAATTATGAATGACCACAAGAGAAAGTCCAATGCAAACACCTTATGCATTTCATCGCTTGGAAAAGGAATACCAATTCTTCTAAACATTGTGACAAAGAAAAAATGCCTCATTCAAAAACAGTCAGAGACTACATAATCATTACTTCCGAACATATTTCAATGCTTACCCATCAAGTGTGCAATTAAAGAAACCATGAGAAACCATTTAAAAAAAAGAAAGGGGATTTCTAAAGACCATGAGCAAACTAGAGTTCAAAGAAGTTCTACAAATCCTCTCAAAAAACAAAGAGCGCATTCACAATTAATCAAAAGCTATGACAAACTCTTTGAGAAGTTCCTGCGCTTACAATTTATTGGGCCGACCAGAATAATTTCCAGGAAAATTCACAGAACCAATAAAGTTGTTGCTCACATCCCTGTACAGATGGCAGAGGTTATAGTGGTGAGGAGGAGAAGGATATGCCGTGTTGCTTAAATTGATGTGCAAACCCTTGACAGCTTTTGCAGATGAAGTTTGTAAAGACAGCTTTTGCAGATGAAATTTGTAATTTATAAGAGCGGTGAGAAAGGTTCCACCCTCTACGTAAATCTGGGAGTTTTTTTCTATGAAAAGTATCATTATAGCCATTGATCATAAGTCCTTTTCTTGTACGACCTCAACAATTCAAGGACAAACGTAGAGGAACCGTCACATCTTTCACGACAGGGAGACACTTCTTCCGTTAAAAGCGCTTGGTCTAACTAGTAATTACCACCCTTTGATATGATTGCACCTTCCCTGGTACTATCTTATCACAAGCAATAGTTAACACCTTGTCCTACTTCTTCTCAAGTTGACACATGCAGCAATGTTCAAAAGAACCTCTGGAAATCATTCGTGAACACATATAACCAGAGGTGGAGAGGAGAGAGAGATCTCCAAGAAAACTTGTAACGACGTACACAGT